>OVAQ01001355.1:0-18586 GCA_900406345.1 Erysimum cheiri
CCAACTATATATATGTGATTATATAAATTACATATGTATGACATGTGTATGAGACAGATAAGTCTAGAGATAAAGTTGAGTTTATGACATTTTAAGTTTTTTTTTTTTTTTTCTGTCAACTAATAATACATTCAAGTTATTAGCAGGAAACGAAGACGAAGAATTGGGCTCTTTATCAGGCCCATCACGCAAAAGAATGAGAGCTCAAGGCCCAAAAACAAGACCAAACATATCTCTAATCCCTGAAGCTTCATCGAGAAAAAGGAATTCCTTCCTCTTCCAAATGTCTCCAAGAAGACAACACTCATCGAATGGCGCCAACAGAGCATCCAGCTCCCTCGCTCAACTCCCACCTCCTCCAGCTGCGGATCCAGCATCTCATGTTCCCATTGACTCTCGGAATCTGCATACTACTCAGCGAGTTGAACCAAGCTCAAGTCATCAAACCCCTGCTCCTCCGACAAATCAAGAGAACCATTTGGACGAAGCTGGAGAACGCCAAGGCCCTAGCAGATCGAGGGATTTTCGGCTTCCAACCAACAATGTTCCTTAGCCATCTGCAGCTGGAATTGTTGTGGTCTCAAGTCAACTGCAACAATCCAGCGAATCCGGGAGCTCAGGAAGAAGTACTCACCTGAAATTCTTTTCCTGAGCGAAACAAAAAATCCAAATGAGGTGGTCACCAAGGAGCTTGAATCCCTCCAGTATCAGCATATAAATCTCGTGCCTCCACACTCTCCTGGTGGTGGTGGTCTTGCTCTACTTTGGACAGAAGAGGTAAATCTGGAAATTCTACATGAAATCTCAACATTTCATTGATTCCCAAATCACCTATAAAGGCAGAAAGTTCTATGCGCGCAACGTTCATCTATGGAGAACCAGATAAAGATAAAAGAAAACCCGTGTGGGATGCTCTATCAGAAATTGCTTCAAAGAGAGATGGTCCATGGTTTCAAATAGGAGATTTCAACGAAATACTCAGCTCGGAGGAAAAATCTGGAGGCCCTTTGAGAACAGAAGGCTCTTTCACCAACTTCAGGAACTACGTAGCAGAGAATGATCTTTACGATATCCGGCACTCTGGAAATCCCCTATCGTGGAGAGGAAAACGCAATTCCCACTTGGTCTTCTGCCGGCTTGACAGAGCTCTAGCAAACGGAGAATGGTCTGATATGTTCCCAACCATATAAAGAAAGAGACATTTCGTGTGGAAATTTTGATAGGCGTGAAATCCGAATATACATTACCCTTCTTACCTAATCTTATCTCTTTCTTATTTGCTCAAAAAACAGAAAAAAAAAAAGCCTAATCTTATTTCAGTGTTTTCTTTATAAACGAACCTTGTCCTCTTGTTAAAATCTCAGCTCATATTTTTAGACTAGCTTCTTATCCAAAGAACCTCTTCCTCTTGTTAGAATCTCATATCATATTTTTAGACTTCCCTTCTATTCAAAAAAATATGATGAGTAGGCATGTATGGATAGTTCATTGGATGCTTCATGTCCAAAGGATTTTTTTTCTCTTTTTGTTGGTTTTGTCATCCTAAATCTTCTACTAAACATAATTTTTCAACTTACGTTTTAACCGATGAGCATCCACTTCCAATCGTTAATGATGGCTTACAGTGGCGGATCTCTGCCCGTGGCCAATCTTCACATGAGAAGGTGGCTGATCTCTGTCGGTGGCCAATCTTCACATGACAAGGATTTGAGATTTCCTTCAGTTTTTACTAGGGAAAAAGATTTGCTTTTGGCAAATGGGATTGATTCATATCAATGGTAATATAATGCTTTGAAATTTGAATAGTAATTTGCTAGATTTTAAATTGGTTTTTTTGTTTTAGTTTTTGAAAAAAAAACTAATGTTTTGCCATTCAAGATTTTATTTTCCCCTAAAAACTAGATTCTAACCTGCGGCCGCCGCGGGCCGATAATCTATTTTGTTTTTTTTTTTATAAATGGTTAGTGGTTGTAAATCGGAATTAGATTGGTGGGTGTTTTGAAACGTAAATGATTAGATGTAGTTGAAATTATTTTATTTTGCATACTATTTGAATTAAAATAGGACATGATTGTGATAATTATGTTTCCGTTTGGAAATATTTTGCGGCCACCGAGTGTGTATTTTCTCGTTAATTCTGTTTTTGTTGACATTTTTTTTAAAATTCCATATGTTAATTTAATAGATATTAGAGTTTTCCTTCATTTAGTAGAATAAACGGTGTACTTGTTTTCAATTTCAGATAATTAAAAACTATTTAAAATTGTTTTTTGTATGTTATTTTAAATTTATTTTTGTACTTGTTTTGATAGTGTAATTTTTTTAATAAAAGGTATATAATGGAAACCATTATTTTGTTAACAACATATATATATATATATATAATGGAAATTGTATTCTAAAATTTCCTCGAGCTGGAACTACATACATAATACATTGTGTAGTCGAAAATTACAATCAGGGAAACATATATTGAAATACTCGATTGTTGATCTTTGAAATTAGAAAATTAAACTAAATTGATTTACATGTGTTTGTTGTTCCTGCAGTTGACTTTTCAAACATGGACGCTCTTTCTTCTGGTTGACACCTTGGTTATGCCGGTAAGGTGATGTGAGTGACTAAATGGGTTAAGGTTTTCTTCTCCAGTACTGTTCACTGTATAAGATTAAAAACATGATAAGTATATATTTTATAAGTGATTTTAAACTCCAAATTCAATAACACTGGATTGCTTTGATATGCTTGGAGGATTTAGTTGTTAGGACTCTGAAGTTAACAACTAAATCCTCCAAGCATATCAAAGCAATAGGCTTAGCTATTGCTCTCAAAGCAGGTGCGGTTCTTTCCCCATAAGGATAAATCCATATCAGTTTTAAAAAACCTTGCTTAGATATTCTTTCAACGAGAGTGCTATAGCCACCATCACCTCCGATGATAACCAGATGACTTATATTATTATTTTTTTTTTGGGACAACTTTTGTTCAAAAAGTTAACAGATAATTCACTTTATGTAAATTTTAATCAAACAAAGCATGTACAGCAAAGTGATGATCATGGGAATTTTTCAGTTTCTCTTCTATTTTTTTGGTCCCAAGTTGATAATAATATTATGATAACATGTGGAGTAACATAAGATACACATTCAAAATAATAAATTATTGACTTGACTCGACTCTAACATGTTTACTACGTACTTCGAAAAATCAGACTGAATGTATTACAAGATCAATTCAAACTTTGTGTCCACAACCTTCCATTGACTTATTCAGCTAGAGCTAAGTTTCCAAACCCGTTTTAAGCTATTAAAATTTATAAGATATAAACATAAATTGTTCTTTCCACATATATTTGGGAGAAAAAAATGATAAACATTAAAATGAAGGCAAGCTTTAAAATCGTGTTTAGGCCGAAAGCTAGAAGATTTATTTATAACAAACGTTAGAAGTTAAAAGTAAAACACTTAGACAAGAAGAGTAAGAGGCAAGAGTTTAAAAAGTTGGGCCAAGGCCTCGGCCGTTGAGAGGCCCACCTTTATATATCTTTAATATAAGTTTAATAAAAAAAAAAAAAAAAAAAAAAAAAAAAGTTTAAAAAGTTTCCTTTTGAAGTTTAAACACTTAACTACATAACAATTAAAGTCATTAGAACTCTATTTAAATAGACAAGAAAAGTAAAAGGCAAGAGCTTAAAAAGTTTCCTTTTATCTGGAACCATGACCGTGATGCCACATAGCCGAGTTTTCATTCTGAATATTTAAATCAAAAAGAGGATGAACGTCATCAAATGGTTCATGTCTGAAAACAAAAGAAAGAGGTAATGAAGTGACCAAAAAGAGAAAGCACATGTTGTTGTTGCTGTAGCTGCTGTCGTTGTACCAGTAGGAGGTTGGTTAAGAGGCAAGGATCCAACATAGTTCTGAAGATAAGTAGGCATGTTTGGCATGTATGCATAGTGCATTGGATGCAATGCCGGTTGAGAGTTGGGATGGATTGAAAGCTGATGAGGAAGAGCTAGTCCAGTCTGTCCTGAGGATCCAAGAGGATAAGTAGGCATGCATAGTGCATTGGATGCAATGCCGGTTGAGAGTTGGGATGGATTGAAAACTGATGAGGAAGATCTAGTCTAGTAGGAACAGACTGAGGCAAGTTTTCTGAATCAAAAAGAGGACGAATGTCATCAAATGGTTCAGCCCTCATCAACACATACATATAAACACATGGTTATATTCAACCCTCCCTACTTACCGTACAGAATCATTAATCGCTATAATTCACTAAAATCCTCACGATGGAGACCAATTATAGTTTTATTATAGAAAAATGTTATGTTGTTTTTTTCTGTGTCAATTTTTTCCCAACTCAGAAATAAGATGATTACAAAGTGTTTACAGTAGTTCAGTTATCTACAAATAATATCTGTTTTTTCATTAGTTAGAAAAAATTACCCTCATTTACCTTTGCTAGAAAGTGACCAACTCTCCAACACTTATTAAATTAATTAACCAGATGACTTCTTCCTTTTTTGTTCAAAAAAGTTAACAGATAATTCACTTTATGTAAATTTTAATCAAACAAAGCATGTACAGTATATTCAAAGTGAACATCAGAGTTTTTTTTTTTTTTTGGTCACCAGGTTACAAACATTTTAAAGGTAGTCAAAAGATTTTTCTCTTTCAACTTTTAAGTCAACGTTTTTTGGAAAATTTTCTTTATCTATTTTCGGCCCATTTGCTCGTTTCAAAAAGGTCGGATTGTAATATACACACTATTGTGATTTCGTAACTAAATATTTCTTACGATAATCAAATTTACAACAAATGATCGACAATAGAAACAGTGATATTTTACACTAATTCTCCCCCAAAGAATGTGGTACCTCAGCTTGAATCGATGGAGTCTTATGATATGAATAGTTCTTGGGATTCCATCGGGGATGACCAGTACTGCAAGATTGATTCTACGGTTAGCCTTCTAGTTGCGCTTAGCATTGAGATGAAAAACCGACATCCATCTATTTTATATTCTTCAAGAGGGTTTCTATGCGCAAAACTTCTGACATTCACCTGTTAACATGAGTCTCAGATAGGGAGAAAGCCGGAATAAAAAAGAAAACACACAGTGACTACTGTGCTTACCGCTGAGCTTAGTTTATTCATGTTCACAAGATGATCTCTCCAGTAGCAATCCAACGTCTTTAAAAGAACTGCTCTCTATTTCCAAGAAAGTCAAATCGATCAGACGTTATAGTGTCAATCATATGTATACATGCAGAGAAAAAATCTAACATGTACCTCTATTTCTTTTATGTATCCATCATCAAAGCCAGATTCTTGAACAGCATTCAAGTATGAAGCAATAAGATAATCACCGAGGAACTTCCGTAGAAGATTAATTGATGTTCGGTACCTCCCACTCCTACAGAAGATATCCGTAAAGCGTAAAACTCAAGGTCTTTCTCAATGGGACGCACGTCCACACAACCTATACAAAGATTTCATTTAACTTTAATACTCACCCTGTCAGATTATCGGAGCAGATATCGAGCCAACGTCTTAGTGAAGAATTCTTTCTGCGAATTCCCCTGAAAGCGTTTGGAGGTTTTGGCAGGTGCGGAAGGTACAAGTCTTCCATATCTACTGAACTTGTCTCATGCAGGTTTTCAAGGGATTGTAACATGGTTTCTTCAGTGATCCCAGAAAATGACTCTGACAGTGCTTGTTGTTAGTATTCATAGGAGACGAGAGGTGTCGTGTTCTCACGAAGCAAGACATTGTTATGCCCATAAATGGAAAATAAAGAAACAAGCGTACCATCCAGTAGGTTCCCTGAAATAGCCATAAACTCTCTCAATAACTTGGCCAAGCTCCAGTATCTAGGATGCTACAAAAAGAAATAAAATATTAGAAAATGAACATAACTGCAGAAACGGACAAAAAAAAAAAAAAGGAGAAAGAAACATTGTGATGACCCTTATTTGACAGATTTTACTACACAAGAGTTTCATTTACCTTCTGCGGATTAGAATTTCCAACGACGATTTCATCAACAACAGCTTGCATGTACCTGAGAAATAATGGTGTAGTTCAATGAGTGAGATCTCATATTCAATAGCCAGTGGTTGAAGAACTATGCACATGAAACACATGCTAAATATTAAATGTAAATGGCTTTCTTTCACATGGACATAACAAAGGCTATTGCAAGCGTAGCGCTTACTGGAATATATGCTGGGAGCAACTTTCGTTTTCACCAGTCAAAAGCAGTTGCCTTAGGTCATAGACATGCTTCCTTTGAACCTAAAGAAGAAAAAAAGAAAATGGTTGATTCAGATAACAGTGTATCTCAAACATTATAAACTTCTATATAGAATATGACATACATATACTACGAACTACAAATAATACAAACTTAAATTGGTCACCCGATAACATCGTCTGGGAGACTATACCTGTTCAAGTATTATACTAGAAATGAAAAGAACGAATAAAGTGTGCTACAAAGTAAAGAGAAAACAGCTATAGTCTTTCAAACGTATAATCATGGTAAAAGAATGGTCGAGATGCAGCAGATCCAGTAAAGTAATTGGAAAAGCTAGTACCTCTAGCACTTCGTCAAACTCGACCAGGCTTTTTCTTATACCAAAGAAGTATTTCTCAGCATTGATCTGGAGAGCTAGAAGCTACAATGCCATGTGCCAGATTAGCAGAGATAGACCATTTTTCTAAGGAAAACCAATGATGGAACCATAAAGAAAATAAAACAATGAACTACTTACCTGTTTTACTATTGTGTCACCTTCAATTGGTAAATCTTCATCGTTTGTTATCTTTGATATAAGTCTCACAGCCCACTCAGTATCAAAATTAAACTTCTGAAACATCTCATCTTGCAAGCTGTAACCAAACCAACAGAAATATAAAGCACGATTGCAGAGCAAAGACTCGTATTATTCGCAAAAAATTTCAGATTGGTGCAAAGTTCAGAACATCAAAGCAGTAAAGTAAAGTCTCTCTTACTTAAGTAACTTTGCTAATACAGAGGGTTTTCCAGTTCAGGAGAATAATCGATGTTCTTACCTTACCATAAACCGCGTGGATCCAGGATCTCCTTGCCGTCCAGCTCTGCCACGAAGCTACAAGAAAAATATCGAGACAGAAACTTGGAAGATTATCCATCTAGTTCATCAAACAGGACAAATGGCACATTTAGTGTTGATGTCAAGGTCTCTACCATCTCCACAAAAAGATGATAATATTGTATTCATAATAATAAGATCAACATTCAACACATTTGATTCAAATAAGTAGCATCCATGGAGAGCAGCAAAACCAGTAGCTTACCTGGTTATCAATCCTCCGAGACTCATGCAAAGATGTCCCAATCACATGAAGGCCTCCAAGCCTCTTCACTTCAGATCCTTCATGCAGACAATGGGCCTCACAGTCCTTTAAGACGGACAGATAAGCCAGAGCAATAGCAGGGCCTAAAGGGTACATTTCTGATTGCTCGTTGACAAGATTCTGCAGTTCCATAGGATCCATGGTCTGGCTTTTCTCCAACGACTCTGTGACCACGGACTTTGCTTTTTTCCTTGTCCAGCTTTTACTTTCACTTTTGCCAACATATTTTGCTGAGTCAATTAAATCCAAAGATGATATCAACTAAACAAAACATCAAGCACGATCCATAGAGTATGTGCACAAGTTCTTAAAAATGAGTGTTGAAAGTTGAAAGTTGAGAGGCAAACCCATAAGAGAAGCTTTGGCTAGCAAAGCTAATGACGATGGTCCCACTTTTATTTTTGACAATACCTGAGATGATTCACAGGACAGTTCAATTATTCTACAATGGGATAAAAGAATAGAATAAATGATCTTCTGACCTTTATCCTTAAGAGTGCTTATGTAAAGAGCTCATACCTTCTGTGATAACTCATTATCATCAATACTATCAGCCAAAACTTCACTCGTTAGATACGAAAGGATGCTATCTTCTATGATTTCCCTTGCAAGCATCTGAAAGGTTACAGCCACAAACATAGCAGGTGAATGATGTGCAGGAAATTAATGTACAGATCACAAAAAAAAAAAAAAACGAATACATAGCTAGATGCTCTTAGAGGTAGAGTTATGACACTCAGTCAACTGCAGGTCAGACGAACATCAGGTAAAAAAAATTTAAAATTTTAGATAATATACCTTCGGATTTCCTCCCAGGATAATGTCAGTACCCCTACCAGCCATATTTGTAGAAATGGTGATAGCATATTTTCTTCCTGCTTGGGCTATAAAATCGGCTTCCCTAGCCGCATACTGAATAAAGGAAAACACATAATATTAGAACTAGCTGACATCATCTGAATGTTATGTTGCTTTTACTATGCAAAGGGACAAGTTTGAGATTCACCTTGGGTCGTGCGTTCAGGACATTGTGAGGAATACCCCATTCTTTCAACAGTTCTGATAAATATTCAGAATTCTCTACACTACAAAATGACGCTAACTTGTTAATAGTGGAAAATTAATGTTTTTCCAAAATAGAAATAAGTCTTCCTATGTAGTCCTCCTTGGTTCATTATTAGTTCTGTCAACATAAACCACACTCGATAAAGAAATTCTACATGCATATTATATGTCAATATTTTAAGAATATCCAAGAAAAGGCGCGCCTGGATCTTTCTTCTGTATATTCTACTTTTAACTGACATCAGGAGATTGCAATATATCTTAAACTCCTGAACAACTGCCTAAGTCTATGTTTGCAAAAGATACTGAAGTGGTGTAATCACATGAAGCTACCTTGTTGTTCCTACTAAAACAGGTCGACCTTGTCCAAACATATCTTCAACTTCTCGGCGAACATGTTCCCATTTACCCCGAGCAGTCTAACATACATCATACCAGAGCGATGAACGAGAAGATACACTTAGTTTTATTTTAGTAATGAGACGAAAGATGCAAACAGAAATGTGAGTTTTTAGGATTCTTACCGCAAAAGCTTGAATTGGTAGATCGATTCGAATATTTGACAAATTTGTAGGAACTTCAATAACAGGTATCTGAAACATTTTCAAAAACTCTTTTTCCTGCAAGAGGTGAAGATACACGTGTTTCAAATTGCCTTGTGTAGTAAATAACATCATATGTTTGAAACAGATTAAGAAGGTGGGTCATAGTGAATCCCCGTGTACATACTTCTGTTTTTGCTGTCCCAGTCATCCCGGAGAGCTTTGGATAGAGTTTAAAGAGCGACTGATAGGTGATTTGAGCTACAACAATTGAATCAGCCTAAGATCAAAGAGTTACTGTCATGAGCATGAAATTTTTTGAGGCATAGCTTTACAATATAACTTATGAGTCCGGGTGACAGACCTGAATTTCTAGACCTTCTTTAGCCTCCACAGCCTGGTGAACTCCTTCAGACCATCTCCTTTTCTCTTCAACTCTTCCAGTCAACTAAAAAAATTTAAAATCCTTTATTTGCTCAAATCCTCATACTTTCTTAAATAAAATAAGATATAAATGAAACTACATTAATCACTAGCTATCTCACGTTAATTTATGAAATGAAAAGAAAAATACAATTGAAACCAGATCTACTTTACCTCATTGATTATAAGTGCTTTCCCATCTCTCACCATATATTGGACATCCCGCTTGTAAAATTCTTTAGCTTTCAAAGCATTCATCACAAACCTGCAATAATAAAAAAATTTAATAAACAGGGATAACAAAAAACTGCAAAACTTTCCACCAAATTTGAGAAAACACTATTTCGAACAGGAAAAATACTACTATCTATAAGAACATGATAGAATTGTTGAATATAAAAACAGCTTCGGAAGCAGTTTCTTCCTGAAAATTCATGTAAGACATAAAAAGTGGATGCCCTAGTATTCAGGAGTAGGCTGTGTCTCCTAAGACATTCACAATTATATTATGTAAGAAAATAATATCCTACTAATGCCACTATTCTTTATTCAACCATAAACCTATTATCAGCAACAACATTTACAGCATTTTTAATCTTCACCAATAACTGCCAAAAAGATGCCATTATTTTGTAACGATGACCACTATATCTAAAAGTCACCATTCAAAAGTCTTGCTACTAAAAGCCAACGCCAAATTCGTACGCAACGATATGGAAGCATCAGGTATATCAGTAGTAGTAACAAGTAGATACCTTGCCCATGGATCATTTTCATCCCATAAATCACCCGTCTCAAGAGCCATTTCAGCAAGAGATATACCTTCTTCTGTGAGTTCCACTGAGTTTTCTTTCAGTTCAACTTTGTAATGCTATTAACAAGATTTTAAAAAAAATTCGTCAGTTCCTAATCTAGAAAAATAGAATGTTTGCAATAAAACAACAGAAAAAGTAAAAGATAAAACTTACAATATCCTTTACGAGAAGTTCAGCCACTTTAGCAGCAACTGGATATCGTGCGGCATTTTCGTTAGCCTGTGATACAAGTACAACACAAAGGACTCCATCAATTGGCGAAATTATGTCCCAGATTTATTGTTTTCTTTCTCTGCTGCATCTACCATTCTTAACCATACTCAAACTATAATAATCCAAACGTCTGGATCTCCGAAGAATAGTAACTTTCTAAGCTTATAAATAAACTGCATTACCTCACCACTTATTAGCAAAGGATTTCTGCCTTCATCAATGAGGACCGAGTCCACTTCATCAACTATTGAAAAGTGAAATGGTTTTGGCCTGTGCATCATAAACTGTCACTACTAAACCAAACTAAGGAATGAATAAATTTATGGGATCTACCATCTCATAACAAGTTGTTCACGGTTTGAAGTAAGGTTATCTCGTAGATAATCAAATCCAAGCTCCTGAGGTATGCAAAAAGTGTTGGTAGAAGGAGATGAGAGATAAAAAAAAAATCTAATCCAGGTAGAATCGAGATGAATGAAATATTTACCGAGTTATTGGTGTATGTTATATCACAGCCATAGTTGAATTTTCTGTCTTCAGCTTTCATTCCTCTCTAGTAGTTGGATCAGTTTTAAAAGAAAAATGTCATAACTTTTCTGCTTTAAAATCTAGAAGGTAAGATGCAAATAGCAATCGTGTAACCTACCTGAATGAGACCAACTGAAAGGCCTAAGAAGCGGTGAACACGACCCATCCATTCAGCATCCCGCTGGGCTAGGTAATCATTCACAGTAACCACTGTCAACAGAAAATTAACACCAACAGCTTTTAGCTAGATGTTAAATGATACATTCCACACAGGTACATCATTGGCAAGAAATATTGTGTGAAAGTTGGAAACCAGGCCATACATCTCACTGCCCTTCCTCAAAATACCAGTAATTATCAAGTCATAAAGTGGTTGGAGAGAGCAGACAACATACCATGAACGCCCTCACCAGTTAATGCATTAAGATATGCAGCTAAGGTGGAGACTAGTGTTTTCCCTTCACCTGTCTTCATCTCTGCAATGGATCCATCATGAAGCACTCCACCACCAATAATCTAATGCAACAACTTAAAACATAAGTATAATCTCTCTTCAAGATTATAGAAATGCAAGCCAAGAAATAGCCTGGATTACAATTCGAGAGTGTAGATATAGACAGACCTGCACGTCAAAATGACGCATTCCAATTGTTCTCTTTGCAGCTTCACGGACAACGGCAAATGCCTCTAGACAAGTAGAAACACACACGCAAAATGAGGAAGTAATTGCATAGCTATATTAAAACAAAGGTACATTCTCATGAGAAAAGTACACTTTGATTAAAAAAAATTAAGATGTAAGATTTTGATTCAAACCAGCTTGCATATCTGCTAGGGACTCCCCTCGCGCAAATCTTTCTCGAAATTCTGCAGTTTTAGCTTTCAGCTAAAGAGGAAACAAAAAAAAAGTCAAAATACAACAAAGAAAAGCTCTCAAGCAGTGAACACTAAGTAGAACCTGTTCATTGGAAAGGCTTTGGATATGTGGTTCAAGGGAATTGACAGAATCCACAAGACGATAGTAGTCCCGCACAACCCAATAATTCATGCTCGTAAAATCTTGTATATTCCTCTTTAAACGACCCAAATTCCCCTAAAATACAGCGAGACAAATGATCGAACAGTTGGTGTGCGACAGAGTTATTGCAGTACAATACTAAGAGAGTTGATGCATATCATACCGTCAGAGAAGCAGAGACAACACAGTTTCTTCGAACAAGGTGACACCTCTGAATCGGCGTGACAGACCGAGAGAACAAAACACCAGATATGGGTTTCGCCCATGGAAACTTATTACTTCGAGACAAGAGACTAGGAGAAGCTGGATGGCATGTAATAGGGTTCACAAATTTCGAAACAGTACCCATTCTTACGAATAGTGCTTCGTTATAGTCGCTTTCTTGTTGGTGTGGTCAAGTATCCATGGATGAAGAAGCTCTCTGTCTCATCATCATTTCTCGTTCCTTAGTTCACTCAAAATGTTATACAGCTCAGTGGCGCTAAATTGCTGATTGGCCCCAATATAAAGGATTTTTTTAATTAATATTTTCACTTTAAGTCCCTGAACATTTTTTATTTGGACTCTCGCAATATGTCACTCAACAAAAGAATTCATCTCTTCTTGTATTGATTTGATTTAAACGTATAAGCAAATTGCGAATCACATGTACATGTATTATTATCAACAGATGGGACCAATGAATTACATACACATGAACTATATTTAAGATATACTACACAACTATTTTTTTTGACGAAAGTGGCATCTATGGTGAAAACTAACTTCCGGATAGTTGTTGTTAGCGTCCACCATAGTATACCTGTAAAACGGAGACAAAACTTCTCTTGTCACAGACCAATTTTAACAACCAGAGGTAATCATGAATGCAAACAAAAAAAACACAAAAAAACAGACAATTTGGACTATCACCTTTATGGTTGTATCTGCAAACCCTGCAAAGAGCTTGCCTTCCCAGTATAACAAAGATGTGATTACTGATGAACCCGGGATTGATCCAACGTGACTACAGTCTACTGATATCTCATTTCCTGACAATTCCTACAAACCGGTGTTCCAAACCACATGTTTAGGAGGAAAATCCAGCATCAGATAATGGGTAAAGTGTGTGGATTACCTGTACATTGATGGTTTTGTCCCAACCTCCAGTGAATAGCCATTTACCATTCACGGCAATGCTGAGAATTGCACCACTCTGTATTTTTATAGACTTCATCAAAGTATCATCCCTCCAGATCTGATAAAAGAATCATAAGAGCCCAGGTTTAGACACTGAGAATAAGATTAAAATGAAGCAAGTCAAGCTAAACGTTTTTAAGGACAAATTTAAAACCTGTATATCTCCATTTTGATAAGCTGCCACTAGGGTTTGATCGTCTGCAGCTAGAGACAGAATAGATCTTACAATACCTGGAGTCTCTTCCCCCAACACTGTCAACAAACTGTGGTCACTTAGACTCCACAATCGAACGGTTCCATCCCAACTTCCGCTGTATAGTACTCCATTAAGCACAACAAGCGTTGAGACTACAGATTTATGACCACTCATAGTGCAAATCAGGCTTCCATCCTGGGAAAACAATCACCACATTCAAATAATACGATGACAATCTTATCAGGACAATCTTTGCAAGTGTACATGAAAATTAACTGACTTGCAGTGACCAAGCTTTGATAGTGTTATCTCCACTGCCAGCATACACATGCCCATATTCTGAGTATGCCAACGCATGGATGCCAGTATATCGCCAATCTTTTGGCTCGTACCACATTCTTAGCGGCTGTTCTTTCAGGGGGGAAGTAGTGCTCCATACAAAGATGCCTCCTCCACTGTCGCCACTGACACATACTGGTTCCGCTCCCTCGGCGTGTATCAAAGCCATTACTTTATCCTGATGACCTTTAAATGTATGCACATGGGAGAAGTCCTGCATATAGCATGTTTTGCATTGGAGATCCATAAAGCTAGAAATAAGGATTGTTACTACTCATGATAGGGAGACAAGTAAGCCGTAGAAACCTTGCTTCTTACAACTATCAGAGAGCTCTTACTGAGCTGAGAAGAACTTGAACAAAAATTTATAAAGGACCTATCACGAACTTTATATATGGAACCATGATTGCATCTGTACCTTCAGAGACCATATAAGGATAGTTTTGTCATATGAGGAGCTGAACAGAAACCCACCTATACAGAGAAAATGAACATATAAAGATGCGTCGTTTAAATAATCTTCTTCGAAGGAAAATTGAGTACCTTTTATCATTTATTCAACATACTATAAAATTTGTACAATTTATAAAAAAAAAAGTACACAGTTAAGAAGGTGTACCTCCAACCGCTAAACTCGTGACAGAGTCCTGGTGTCCCCGCATGTCTTTAGATTTCACCTTTCCTTCTGAGAGTCTCCCAACAAAATCTATGTCAACCTTACCCTCCTCTGCTTCACCGTAAGTTTTCATTCCAGGCAACTCTTCTTCCAGTTCTTTGGACACTTCTACCGGGTGGCACAATTCACTTAGAGCCAAAGAAAATTCTTTTGTTTTCCCAGATATCATTTTATGCAATCCAGTCATAGAACTAACCCAAGGATTCATGAATAGCTCCCTGATGAATTTCCATAGATCAGTCAAAACTGGACGTGCCTGAGGATCAAGATAGTAACATTGGCGAAGAATTTCAATCATCGGTTTAAACTTCCCTCCAAATTTAGATTCTATAATAGAACTCAATTTCTCTGTGATACATGTGTACAACACCAAGAAATCCTCAATTCCCCCTTCACATATTTTTGGATCCACACAATTTACACTTTCAGTCAGCTCCTCGGTAAACCGTTTTCCAAGAAGAAGCTTGAGGAGAAGAAAACAAACTGGCCAGACATCAGAGCTATATGAAATCAAATATTTTGAGCTGGCATTTTTTATCAACATATTCTGTTCTTTCAACAATTCAAACAGCACCTCTGAGCTCATAAAAATCCCCTTGTGCAGTAACCCAACCAAAATCATACCCATTTCCGAACCACCAACTGGTTTGCTGAAAGAGCTAGTTTCCTCAGCAATAATTTGATACACACTCCTTCCAGTTTCAATCAACTCAATCAAATCAACATAAGCATTCTCAAATTCGTCAAACTTCACACAAGAAACACTCAAATAGCCTGTGATCACACTTTCCTTGTGCAGATTGAGAAGTGCCTCACATATTTGCATGCCAATTATTGCTAAACGTGAAGTATCATCGTCAGTGAGAT
This sequence comes from Erysimum cheiri, assembly GCA_900406345.1. NCBI lineage: Eukaryota > Viridiplantae > Streptophyta > Magnoliopsida > Brassicales > Brassicaceae > Erysimum > Erysimum cheiri. The sequence continues at coordinate 15,265 of OVAQ01001355.1, forward strand.
TATCAAATTCCTCCCACGAAAATTCAGTAAGCTTCTCACCCACTAAATACAAAACCCCATTCTTCAAATCACCCCACAAGCCAAAAACTTTAGAAACACCTCTCTGTTTAACAGAGATGATAGTATAAAGCTCATCCCTTTCCTCCTCTTTCATCCCCCACAGACAACTCATCATCCTCTGGATATAACTATACTTGAGGACAGAACCAGAGTCATCAAGCTGAAACGAAGCAACCCCTAAAAGACTCACCTTTGTATCATCATCTCTCAGACTTCCACACAAACGCGAAGATGAAGCAAAATCACTACCTTCACTTTCTCCATTTTCCACGGAAACGGCGTCGTGCAGGAGAATCCGGTCCTTCCAAGTGGCGTAAAAGTCGTCGGACCATGATCGAGTGACAAATTCAACAGATTTTTTACAACTCCGGCCAGGTTCCAGCTTAATCTGAGAAATAGAAGGGAACAATCTGAGAAGATCGATGTTTTTGGGGAGAGCTGATGGTCCTTGAGGTGGAAACTTGACGAGAACGGTGCACGCAGGACATCGGATTGTGTCCGGAAACTTCTTGGGAAGATTCGTTAAGCATTCTTCGCACGCTGTATGTCCGCAGGCGAGCACGCGTGGGACTGTAGACTCGCCGTCGTAAGACTGTAGACACACCGGACACTCCGGTGCCTCCATCACCGAGGAACAACTGAATCCAAATACGATGACGTTTTACACTGTAACTAAAACAACGTCAAAGAAAAAAAAGGGAAACAATGAGTATGAAGTAAAGTTGCAGGTGAAGACAATGGGCTTGACGATGGGCCGGAGAAAGTGAGTGCTAGAAGGCAGTCAACAAGTGTCCAAAAGCACAACAAGAGGTTTATCGATTAAAGGAGACTTGGTCTCTGCATTTTTATATAATCGACTAATGGTAAATGGTCAGTGTTGTACAAATAAGTTGAATTGGTCTTCTTACTTGTAAGGATTCATTTCACCTCTTTCCCATGTTTTATTGAGTTGTAGGATCGTACTTGTTTTATTTCTCTATACAAATTAATGAAAAGCCAAAAAAAGATAATATCAATTGCCCAAACAAAAAATCTTATTGTTCTTGTTTTACAAGTTGTGATACGACAAGGTCATAGCTAACAAATAACAATGTAACATTCTCTACCTAATTTCTCTGTTTATTATAAGCTCAAAAGCTTTAAAAACCAAAATTTAAAGACTTAACTACGTTAGCTTTGTACCAATATGAAATTTTGTATGGTTATCATCCAATCAAATTACGTTTAGATATTCTTCGATGCTTTGCTTGGTGAGTGCTAAAGTGAATAATAGTCTTTGATCCACCGGAATATAAATGGCTAAAGTGTAAATATTGTGGGTGGTATAGAATTTTCTTGTTGATATTTCAAATGAAATGATGACTACTATTTTCCCCTTTCTTATAAATAATGTTTTTTAATTTATTCTAGGGCAATTCTCTAAAATACCATCATTTCAAATACCATCACAAAACTAAAACTAAAATTTTAATTTTCAAACTCAAAACTCTAAATTTCAAATACTAAATCCTACCCCCTTAATATTATACCTTAAATGTAAAATAATCAACCCAAACCAAGGATTTAAAATTCCCTATCATTGAACAATAATTTGGTATTTGTGGTATTTTTGAAAACAAAACCAAAATGATGGTATCTAGAGTAATTCCTTTTTACTTTTTTGTAAATAATGTTTTATAAATTTCTATGTATAATATTAATAGAGAAATAACCGATATCTGAAAAAACATAATTAAATACACTATAAACCATCAATATCCCTACAAGAAACTAATATCTGTTTTATGACTTGCTCTGTTTGTTTTGAGCTGTACTCTCTCTTTTATTACTATCTTTTTATCAAATGAAATGAAGACCCAAAAAAAATGAAGATCCAAAAAAAGAAAGAAAAAAAACGCTATAAATCATCCATATCCATACAAGAAACTAATAATATCCAAAGTGGGGCAGGTAAGCAGAAACAGGTTGGACAAATTATATCAAATTGCTGAAATGTGACTGTAATATCAATACATCACACTTATAATAATAGGATGTTGAGCCCATATAATAATAGTAGGAAATATTAGAAACAGTGAGGAAGGATACGTATCTCGTGTCTTTTCGGAGAAGTGTTTTGCTTTGGGTATATGGGTCACGTGGCAGTATTTTATTGGCTCCGTTTTTTGTTAATGAAATTAACTTTTCTTTTGTTGGAACAGAAGAAAACGGAGAAAGCTTTCTCCGCCTCCTCCTTCACTCCCGTCCGATGCAATCCGGCGAAATCGATCTCCGTTCATTGTGGAAATCGTTATCAGATTCCGTTTTTGGTCCAATCCGTTCCTATCTCTCTGGGGTTTGGCGTAAATGTCTACGGAGATTCAGATTCTCGGCGAACGTATGAACTGAGTACATGAGGTTTCTTCGTAAACGTATGAATACTAAACCATCGCACGGACCTATTCACTTCCGTGCTCCTTCCAAAATCTTCTGGCGCACAGTCCGTGGGTTCGTAAATCAATCTCTCTCTGATTAGATTTTGGAATCGTAGTCTCTTTGCCTGTTAATTGTAAATAGGTTCCTAATCGTAGTTTAGATCTCTAATGTTGAGATAAGTGAATGTTCTGTGGTTGATCTGAATTGATAAGTGATCTTTCACTCTCTATCTTGCTATACCTATCTAGTTTAATGCTCTCTTTTAACTTCTAGTGCTTTGATTAGATTTTAGGTGATATTCTCTCAGAGATAAGCTTGATCTCTACTAATGCAGTCTGCAGTGAATTTGGTTTTCTCAGTGCGAATCTGATATCTGGCTATCTTATTCTTGTGTCTTCCAAGTTTATTTGGTTCGGTTTTCTGCTTGCCATTACTGGTGGCAGTTTGATTTGCTCATTATTATTATTCATGAAGTGGTTATTGTTTGGTATAATTGTCTCCATCTTATCTGAAGTTTGGTAGTATCCATCTTGTTCTTAAAACTGATGCATTCTTTGCAGCCGAGATACCTTTTGATCGGTTGGGATGTTTCTAATATTCATCTCAAATGATTGAGCTTAGTTGAGATGTAATGTTTCTAATTGCTAAAGTTTCATCTAGTTAAGGTTGTTGCAGAGTAGCGCTTTAAAGACTGTATTCATAGGAGATATTGTGATAATATTGTTTGAAAAACAGCACTTGAAAGAACTCTTGATCAAGATAAGTTTTATTTTTCTTAATGATTTTTAATTTTAATATCCATGTTTGGGTTTAGGACTTGGAGTCGATAGTGGACACGATGATGCAG
>OVAQ01001356.1:0-18584 GCA_900406345.1 Erysimum cheiri
ATTCAAAAACATGGGTTCGATAGGATCTCCCGAGAATATAGTCGCCGTTTCATTAATTTTCTCGGGAAAATTAAACTGAATCAGGGAAAAGAAGAAACACTACCAACGAAGAAATTTCGAAAGAGAAGAGACTTGTGTCAAAAGGAAGAGACTTTTACAGGAAGGAAGCAGAAACAGAGAAGGAAACAAATTGGTTTCATCTTGTTATTTTCCAATGAAACTTTCCGGGAAAACTAACAAAAATTTTCCGGGGAAAAAAGGACACGAGAAGAAAAGAAAAGCACCAGAAAAGTTTTGGATACAAGTTGAGTTTTGGAAGTTGAAGAAGAAACCAAGTGAATAAGGAACGGATCCAAAGAAAGAGGTTTTCAAAGGTTTCTCGTGATTGCTTCGTTCAAAAGCTAGCCTTTTAAGAGAGAAAGGGTTATAAATATTTATATCTGTTCTCTTGAGAACAATTCAAATCGTGTTTGGTTCGTGTTTAGGAGTTTATATTGTGTGTTCGAATTAACGAGTCGCCTAAGTTACCGACTTAAGTTGCTTCAACCGATCGGTAATGATTAAATAAAATACAAAATAAAACTAGATTTTCTTTAAACGTAACTTCGGATTAAATTATGGTTATTTATAAAAATATTTCTCAAGAATCCATTTTCTTTTTCTTTTTTGGATGAATCTATACATATATCTACTTTCGTTTATTCGTTTGTTTCGGCTTGTAATATATTTGTTTAATTGTTTTAGGAGATTCAATTAAGATTGATCCATTCACACCAAGTATCCTTTTTTTCTGTCGGCTCCATAGATTGATAATAACAAAAAGTTTGGGAAGATAGCTGATTAAACCGTAATACAAACCAAACCTAAATCATATTTGTAACACGATATTTTCTAGTACGATTAGATCATATGAATCTTTTTCCAGTTTCTAATCTCTGTGACATTTGTTTTTCTTTAAACCTATCATAAACTATTTTTATGGCAATATATATATGGCTGATATGTAGAAGGAGAACTAAATTAACTTATAACCTGTTTCACACAAAAAAATATCTTCTGAGAAAACGTTGACAAAATGTATATAATAGTTACTTTTTATTTTAAATGATTTGGCAATGTGTGAATGGAAGCAACTGTGTAAAAAAGCGAAATATTACTATACTTAGCGACAACATATCCGTGAGTGAAGCAATTCGATGCCTTTTCGTACTAAATTATTAATCATACAGATAAAATTTGTTAACAAGTGGATCCGTACACGTGGCAATCGAATAACGGGACCACGTGGAAGCTGACAAGCTGTAGAAGCTTGTTCCGATATTCGTTGACTGTTAAACGGAAAAAAATTGGGGATTATCAAAATGTTATGAGTAGGCCTTCGAAATTTGACATTCAGCTATTGGGCTAACAATTTGTAGGCCCATCATCTTACATCTTCGTGTTTCTCCAAAAACATAACTCAAATCCAACGGCCCAGAAAGAAATGATCTTACGACTTAGTAAAAATAATAGAGAGAAAGAAACAAGTTGGTACCTTTAAGCTAGGGTTTCTAGTTTTTGAAAACCCCCTCATCTTCTTCTAGCACCTTCTTCTCTTAAAGTAATCATCTTTTATCTGGATTTGAACATTTCTCATTCATTCCTCTTACTAATTTCGATCTATAATCATCTGGGTTTCTCCATCTCTCCATCTATTTATCGAAATTTTGAAGCTTTTTTGGGGAGATTTGAAATGGGGAAATCTGGAGGAAGGAAGAAGAAGAGTGGTGGAGGTGGTGGTTCGAATTCGAATTCGAATTCGAGTTCAAATCAGGTCAATTCATCTGAAACTTCAGGATTATCGAAGCCGATTGTTAATGGTGGTGTTGATTTCGATGCTTCGATATTCTTGAAACGTGCACATGAGCTTAAAGAAGAAGGTAACAAAAAGTTTCAAGCGAGAGATTACGTTGGTGCTCTTGACCAATACGAGAATGGGATTAAGCTTATTCCTAAGACTCATCCAGATAGAGCTGTGTTTCATAGCAATAGAGCTGCTTGTTTGATGCAGATGAAGCCAATTGATTATGAATCTGTGATTTCTGAATGTTCTTTGGCTCTTAAAGCTCAACCTGGTTTTACTCGAGCTTTGCTTAGACGAGCTAGAGCTTTTGAAGCTGTTGGCAAGTTTGATTTAGCTGTTCAGGATGTCAATGTTTTGTTGGGTTCTGATCCTAATCATAAAGATGCAGGTGAGATTTCCAAGCGGTTAAAAACCGCTTTGGGACCTCACCAAGATTTGCAGAGCCGTCCTTCACCTGCAGCTCTTGGTGCTTCGGCTGCGTTAGGTGGTCCGATTGCTGGACTTGGTCCTTGTTTACCTTCTCGCTCTGTTCATAAAAAGGGTGTTACTTCGCCTGTTGGGTCTGTTTCATTGCCTAATGCTAGTAATGGTAAGGTAGAGAGGTCACAGGTGACGAATCCGGTGGTCGAAAACGGCGGTTCGGTGAGTAAGGGGCAGGCGTCGAGAGTTGTGTTGAAGCCGGTTAGTCATTCACCGAAAGGGTCGAAAGTGGAGGAGTTGGGTTCTTCTTCGTCTGTGGCGGTTGTTGGAAAGGTTCAAGAGAAGAGAATTCGTTGGAGGCCGTTGAAGTTTGTTTATGATCATGACATAAGGTTGGGTCAGATGCCTGTGAATTGTAGGTTTAAGGAATTGAGAGAGATTGTGAGCAGCCGTTTCCCGTCATCGAAGGCGGTTTTGATTAAGTATAAGGATAATGACGGAGATTTGGTGACTATAACTTCAACTGCGGAGTTGAAATTGGCGGAATCTGCTGCTGATAGTCTTTTGACGAAAGAGCCTGATACCGATAAGTCTGATTCTGTTGGGATGTTGAGATTGCATGTTGTTGATGTGAGTCCTGAGCAAGAGCCGATGTTGGTTGAGGAAGATGAGGAGGAAGTGGAAGAGAAGCCTGTTGTAGAAGAAGTCATATCATCTCCTAGTGAATCGGTATCGGAAACAGAAATCAACAGTGAGAAGGCGGATAAGGAAGTTGAAAAAGAGAAAGCGGGTTCTTCTGAAGATCCCGAGACCAAGGAATTGGAGATGGACGATTGGCTGTTTGATTTTGCTCATCTCTTCCGTACTCATGTCGGTATTGACCCTGATGCTCATATTGATTTGCATGAGTTAGGAATGGAGCTTTGCTCAGAGGCGCTTGAAGAAACTGTCACAAGCGAGAAAGCTCAACCGCTATTCGATAAAGCTTCTGCGAAATTCCAGGAAGTTGCTGCGTTAGCTTTCTTCAACTGGGGAAATGTTCACATGTGTGCTGCTAGAAAGAGGATTCCTTTAGACGAATCTGCGGGAAAAGAAGTGGTTGCAGCACAGCTTCAAACCGCGTACGAGTGGGTGAAAGAGAGATACACATTGGCAAAGGAGAAATATGAGCAGGCCCTTTCGATCAAACCAGATTTTTACGAGGGTTTACTTGCCTTAGGACAGCAGCAGTTTGAAATGGCGAAGCTACACTGGTCTTACTTGCTAGCTCAGAAGATCGATATCTCAGGTTGGGATCCGTCAGAAACCCTAAATCTCTTTGACAGCGCAGAGGCGAAGATGAAAGATGCTACAGAGATGTGGGAGAAGCTTGAAGAGCAGAGGATGGATGATCTTAAAAATCCGAATTCAAACAAGAAAGATGAAGTTTCCAAGAGGAGAAAGAAGCAAGGAGGAGATGGGAATGAAGAGGTTTCGGAGACAATCACAGCTGAAGAAGCAGCAGAGCAAGCGACTGCAATGAGATCACAGATCCATCTGTTTTGGGGAAACATGTTGTTCGAAAGGTCGCAAGTTGAATGCAAAATCGGGATGGATGGTTGGAATAAGAATCTTGATTCAGCTGTTGAAAGATTCAAACTTGCAGGTGCTTCTGAAGCTGACATAGCAACGGTTGTCAAGAACCATTGTTCCAATGAAACCGCCGCAGCTACTGAAGTAGATGAGAAAAAGGTACCTGCACCTTGAAACCTTGAATTCTTAACAAGAAATCCCATCTCAAGAGCTATGGAATAGAAACCGATTCTCGCATAATGAATGATTTGTGTGAACTGGAAAACGAACCCTGAAGGTGTTGTTTGACTGCTGGATCTTGCTTGGATTTGATGATTCACACTTGAATGGTTGTTTTCAAGTTTATCTTCTTCACCTCAAAGGTGATAAATTTTCCAGGGCATTTGTTTGATAAATTTGTAAACTCTTTGTTAAAGTTTCAACCTTTTAATCTTTGTTTTGTTGTGTTGCTTTTTAGTGATTCTTCTGATCTTGCTTCTTTAGCTTCATTAGTTTTAAGTTCTGAAACAGAGTGCTTTCACTTGATTTGATCATGAACACATTATTAGAAGAACTCTTAGATAATTAAACGCTTCTTAGATTATTATTATAACATAAACACCCCACACTTTAAACACACCAATTGACCAACAATTAATCACCAGATTCTTAATTATATCAACACTAACTCCAGTCTTAGACTTATTGACGGTAACACACAACACAAACTCATCTTCTTGTTTTCTTTCTCTGCTTCACTTAAATCCCATAATTCAGTTTAGAAAGTCTCTACGGCTGCTGTTGGTTTCAAATCTGTAGCTGCAGAAGCATTCTTCATTGCCTCAAACCGTGGCTCCTTTGGCTGAAACTTGACTCCTGCATAGAGCTTCATGTAGTCATCAAAGACGAAACTCGGGTAGTCTGAATCTTTTTCGACAAGTGATGAAGCTGGAGCGATCTCGGCGTCGCTTCCCGGATTGTAGAATGATGCAATGGACATTCTGTTTCCTTCTTTTTGAGTCACCACACGATGCATCACACTCTTGTACTTGCCATTGGTTATCACCTACACTCAATTTAGAAGATACTTCCGGTTAAACCGTTTCCCTCAATCTCATCAAACCGGGATGAAACCAAAACCCAATTTCAATACCAAAACATTGGTTTGCTTAGCAAAAGATCTATTGAAAATGTGGAGTGAAGATGACATACCTCAAGTTGGTCACCAAGATTGATGACAATGGAGTGGTTGAGAGGAGGAACATCAATCCAGTCACCATCTTTAAGAAGCTGGAGACCACTGACCTTGTCGTCTTGAAACAACAAGATGATGCCTCCTGCATCAGTGTGGGCCCTAAGACCTTTGATCATCTCTGGTTTAGGACATGGTGGATAATTGCTCACCTTTGTCCCAAAGGTTGGACCTTTTGTTCCACGGAACACTTTCTTCAAATAACCTTTCTCTAACCCTAGATTCTCACACAATAGATCCAACAAATCCTCTGCAAGATTCTCCAATCTCTCCCCAAAGTCTTTCATGGCCGTCCTGCCAAATCATAACAACTTTACTACTTCAATTGAATATAATACATATTTACCAAAAAAAGTAATATATTTGACTATGCAAGTTTCCTAGATGTTACTTTTAAGTAAAATATTGTGTTTAAAGTTTTTTATTTTACCAATAAATATCATAAAAAGTCCAAAAATTCTTACCCCGTGCATGTGAGTAAAAAATAAATAAATCTCATATATAGTTAAATGAATATGACATTTATTTATAGAAAAATGATGTACGTACCTGTATTCATCAGACATATCAGAAATGTCATTGAGATTGGATTGTGGGAGGTGACGAACGTAGAAAGTGCTTTCCCAGTCGACATCTTCAACTTCTCTCTGAAGATTATCCAAACCTTTGGACTTGAGCATGTCATTGAACTTTTGTTCCTGATATGTCTTGTAATGTTCCTTTGTCATCTTCTCGATCTTGTCCATTAAGTCATGTGGTAATCCATGGTTCGTTATCTGAAAATTTTAAAATTAACCGAAAATTAACAAAAGAATCACATTACCATATAGAGCTAGCTATAATCAAATACAGTATCAAACAAATATGTATATATTATGTATGTACCTCAAAGAAGCCCCAGTTCTCACAAGCTTCATTGATTAAAGCCATGGTTTGGTCTCTCTCTTCACCATTGAGCTTCGACAAGTCTACCACTGGAAACTTCATGTTCCTCTCCATCTTTTCTCTATCTCTCTCTTCTTTGAAAGTTCTCTAGCTATTTGTAGTTGCAAGTTGTGTGTATGTTGATTGCTTTGATGAGAGACTTAAATGAGAGAAGGTTGCTATTTATAGGCGCAAATGAAGGAGATTGGATCTAATTTAAAATAAATAAAAAATATAAGAAAATATGTGTGATAGTCTTAGTCATGGTCATAGATAAGAAGATGTATAAATGTTTTTCATTCAAATTGATTTGAAAAAAAAAAAAAAAAAGTTAAAGTAAAAGAAACAAGAGTTCGTGGAGCATGTATGTGAGCACATCTATGGTGGACCCCTACCCTCTCCTTCTTTAAGAGATTGATTCATTTGGCATTTTCCTTTTGGGTCTCTTATTTTATGCACTTCAATAGTTCAATTGGTTTCTTTTCTCTTCCCTTTTCGAATTATTTTATTGGGAATAATTAGACTTGTTTTACAAATAAGAAATTTGCATAGGATCTTCCAATATTTGGAGATGCTTTAAGTCTACTATTTGAGTCCATCCTTCAAATCATAACCAAATCTGAGAATAGTTAGTCCAAAAAAGGAGACTAGTTCTATCACTTGCATTTTTCCATCTTCAAGATACCAAATTTGAAAATTATTTGACATCTTTCTTGAAACCAAACTCTTCAATATTGTTTTTAGGATTCATATCAAATGTGTAGCGTCTTACTTTTTTGTATTTTCATTTTTGTATGATAATACACGGTGATATTGATTTATAGCATGTATATCATTTTTCGAAAGTGGTTCTTGCAAGATAATTTTATCAAATAAAGTACTCTCTAATGGATTCTTTTTGGGAGTTATATTATATATCCGGGATGCCAAAAATTAGAAATGGGATATAAGCTACGAAATTTACATGGTGGCCTTATTTGATAATATTCTTGTTTCGCCACTTTTTGATATATCAATTCATCTTTAAATTCCTCCACACTTTGGACGGAATACTACGTTGATCTGATGTTTCATAATTAAACTACTATACAAGTCAATTTTAAATTTAACGAATATTCCCAAACTCAATTTAAAGTAAGCAAATGGTATAAAACCACAAATATAATTACTTCGTTCTTTTCAATTTATAAAACTCTGTTTTCTTACTCAATAATGCATCCAAAAAATATCGTAGCCACAAGCCATCGTACGTATTTACAATATGAAATGTTGTTAATTAATTACTAGTTGCAATAAGCTTATATACATAATTAATTAACTGATGACTAATAAAACGTCTCTTTCTCTCTCTCTCCCTATCTTCTTAAAAACGTTGACCAACCAAAATGAGAACGAAGACAGGTCGTGGCTGCTACCTACTTTTCTCTTGAACGATCGTAGACTCCATTCATGCGCTTGATATCATTTTTTAATTACCAATAATTGTGTAAATTTGTGTACACATGATTATGAATAAGGTTTATAGATCTAGATTAAAGTTTGCTTGGAGAAAAAGAGGAAGATTAAAGTGTGCATTTGAAACAGTTTAATACATTATTTATAATCATGTGTGTGTATGCACATAATCTATAATATGTATACCAAAATATATAATATGGATACAACAATTGAGAATAAATAAATATAATTAAATATGAATATTATTTTTTTATTTTTGATTTTTATTAAAATTTAACTTCAATATTAATTAAGAAAAAATTGCAATATTCATTTTAGAATTCTTTTTTTAGTTACTATCTTTTTTTTTATAAGTTTTCATAATTAATTTATAAATATAATTTTTACAATTTAGTATATGTATAATATAAAACAACTTGTCCACACAAGAAATTACACTAGTTGGTAAGGAATTAAAATCCTACGAACGTTAGTTGATCTTGTATACTGAACTAATAAATCAAACGTTTATTAAAGTAAAACCGAGCGTGAATTAATGTGTAATATTCACCGAGTGACAGCATATAAACTTTTTTTTCTTTAGTTTGTTTAATGTCGATTAATCCAAAAAGTCAAAAGGTGATGATAGTATTAGATTAGATGCTTTTCTGCATCACTCTTGATTTCTTTTCCTGAAAAAATGGTTAAACACAACTATTGCTTCACTACAATATAACTAAAAGTAAAGCTTATGTCTTTAAATTTAATACGCCTTTAATTTTCCTATCTAGAATTAAATCATTACACTTGTATTTTATCAATGCCGACTATGTTTTGATAATGCGCATTGTGTTTATGCATCTACAATCCGACGTATCTCTGTGTCTGCTGGAACAATGCCTTGTTACTATGAAATATGATGTATGTATGTCACTTCTTAGGCTCAACTTAGAAACCAAGACAATTTGCTGGATAACCTATTTTCGTGATTTTTTTTTTAGCTTTCTCACTATTTCGTTTGTGTCTAAACTCTAACCACAAAGTTTTTACCATCACAAATATTGAAAGTTACTAATATGTAAATTCAATTGAAGTAAAGACCTTTTATTAGTTGTTATTATATTGTAGATTCATGTACAGCTATATTTAACAAAAAGACAATTATGAAGGGCGGCCATAAGTATCGTTGCTGTGTTCATTAATCGATTCTTTCGAACCTTAAATATGTAAGACCCTTAATATAAAATGTTTGATGATAAATGTTCCTCGACAAGCCTTTACTTAAGTTATATATTAAAATAAGCAGACAAGGATCCACCAGTTAATCAAATCCAGTGTTAGAATATAAAGAATAATTTCTTGATCATAAAGAATGGATAACCTAATCAACATGATATTCCAATATTTATAAACGTATAAACCAACATATTATATGTTCACATACTAAATTATTCCTAAGCAAGAATCTTGTAACAACTAAAGTAAAATAATATGTACTGTACGCTGTGATTAAAGATGCGAAAATCTTCTGTTAGATTAATTTTTCTTATTTAAAATTTAAATAGATCAGTCATTATTTATTATTTATACTAATATTAATCATCTGTTATAATCACTTTGTATCGGTAGTATACTTTAATTGTAAAAAACTTGAATCTACAGTACTTATCTACAAATTGTGATAATCTGTAAACTCTCAGATATTGAAATCCAAACTTTTTTGTAAAGACCTTTTAATTTTTTTACCAACCGAAATATTCAAAAACAATTAGTGTTACTTATTTTGTAACGTATAAGAAAAGAGAAAATATTAACAGGGTTATTCAACAATGAACTTGAAATAAACTGTGATAATTGGATATTTTTCTATGCAATATTTTTAGTATTTTCAACCAACCATCAGCACTATACTTGGTTCACCAAACGGTCTTTGAATCCAGAAGTCAGGAGATCAAGTTTTGTTTGGTAAAGGATCACATTTTATACTTTGGTCCCTAAAATTAATCCGGGAAGGGATAAATTTTTAAGGTTTGTGGTAATTACGCAAATAACTAACTGAATTATAACCTAAAAAGACATTTAACTTTTTTTTTAACCAATAGCACTAGATTTGAATAATAAATAATCAAAATTCATGATTAACTAACATGGAATGTTCTAACTGCATAGAAATCATTTGAAATTAATGTTTGGTTAAGTAAAATCTTCTTTTGTGTTAATAAATATATTAATGGGAAGGATTTTCATCGATTAAAAAAACACTAATAATTGTAATGGCATCCAAAAGCACCAACAAATTTCTTAAGAATTACTACAATATTCACCTAAAATAGAATGATATATTTGTAACTTTGCATCATATCTCTTTCAAGTAAACCGAATATTTCGAAAAAGAAAATTCCCATTATTCAATAATGCTCTCGTGCTTTATAGATATTGAAATACATATTACCTTTTATAAATATGCCAAATCGTGACGTAAATGAATAATAAAAACACGAAAGACATGAAGTTCATGAAACTGATATATGATCTTGTGATATAACCTAATTTGTATGATTTGATTTGGCGTACGCCATGCTTTCAACCACTCATAAGAATAACTAATTAATTGACCAAAAACTCTGACCTCCAAGGGAATAAAGATAGACATTCTGTAGATTACATTATACTTTATACTCAATCTATAATAAAGACTATATGTGAAAAAAATAAAGACTATGTAAACTCTGATGTCTAATTGATTATATTGTAATTGGAAATTTCTAAAGCTGTTTGATTAAATCTTATGCTGACATACAAACGACGCTATTACTACAAAACCATTGAATATTACTTTTTTTCTATCAATGTTTTTCCTTGATTTTTTAAGTCAAGATCAAATTGCATTTAATAATCGTCAACCAAAATCTAGCAGACGCTTAAACATTAGTATAAAAAACATTGTGAGTGAAGCTAACGTCAAGGAGGAAGTTATATACTGTTTTGTCTCCAACTTGAATTTATTAATAAATCAATAAAAAAAATCAGGTAAATAAGTTGGCTTAACTTGACGTCTGTGAATACATGCATCATATACTGTAAGTCTGTAAAATAAGAGAAATTGGGGTGAAGGGAATTTTTGTAGTGTCATCAGACAAAATTTACTTTAACAACTAATGTTATTAGCAATTAGTTTTCTAAAAATAAGAGAAATTGGGGTGAAGGGAATTTTTGTAGTGTCATCAGACAAAATTTACTTTAACAACTACTGTTATTAGCAATTAGTTTTCTAAAAAGAAATATAAATGATCAAAGTATCTCTGAGAAAGACAGAAAAATTATATGCATGCATCGAGTTTGAAAGAGAAATAGCGAGAGAGACGGGAGTTTGAAATTTTGTCCGTTCATGAGGCTACAGAGGAGAGGCGTAAGTACGTCGAAGTGGGGTCCGACCCAATGTATGAATTCATGGCTGTATGAACTTCGACGAGACTTATAACATTCATTAGAATATAAGTTTAAGTTATGAGATTTGTTTTGTAAATAACCGACGTTGGTTCAATGATGTGTATGTGATCTCTTGTCTATTTTTTCTTACTTTCTTTGCAATAACGAAACAGAGTTTTGCTTTCTGTAATGACGGCTTAACATGTGATGTTTGAATGTTACGATTCTAAGATGTAACGTAATTTGTTTGTCACAAGTACTATCAAAATCGAATCCCGAACCTAGTCTACCTGAGAAACTTTAAACAGGCTAATATCCAAAATTTTATAATTACCAAAAAATACATGTTTTTGCCTCTCTTTCTTTTTGTTTCTAGATCTTAATTTTGTACTTATCTAGTGCTAAGCAAAGATTGTGTGAACTGTGAAGAGCCAAAAGGAGAGTGGGATCCGCGGATATCTCGGGATAACACCAAAGTCACTAACATAAATGGTTTATTATTTTACCAAAAAAATAAATAAATAAATGGTTTATTCAAAATTTTGTATTATTTGTGTGATAATGATAACTTTAAAACGTTAAAAAATCGAAAATAAATTGATGGAATATGATAGAAATGAAAATGAAGGACCAGCGCATGCTTGAAATAAATGATGACAGAGACAAAATTTGAAATTGTCGATCAACTTTGCAATTGCGGCCATTTTATCATATTGATTATTGAACAAAGATAAAGAAATTAAATATCGTTTTTATTTGATGTTTTTGGATTAGCAAGGTAGATGAAGTATATATTCTATAATAACTGATTCGATCTTATACCTATTCCGCACTTTTAGATATCCATGATTTCGGTGGTAGGTATAACTAGCAATAGCTGCATGTGTGAGTGAATACATGCTTACACAGTAGTGAAATTTGGTGGTTCCAAGCGAGATAAAAAATATACAGTATATAACACATTCATTATAGGTTTATCGAAAAAGAAAATATTTTCATGTGTGAATACGAACACTCCACCAGTTTAGTGTTACAAAAAAATTCCTGTAAGGCTAATATCAATCTTAAAGAATACAAGTCCAAGTTGATTCAGTTTACCAACAAAAAAAAAAGTCCAAGTTGATTCAGTTTGATGACTTTGGTCCCATGACTGGATCATGCGGTCTAAAATAAATCCTAGTACAAGTAATCTTATTAACAAGTGTTTTTTTTTTTTTTTTTTTTTTTNGTGTGAACACAAATCTTATTAACAAGTTATTTCTCAAAAAAAATTGGAAGGGATAATAAATTTGAATCTTTCTATCAGTACCTAACAAAATAAGACTCTTTTTTTTTCTTTGGATATTTTGTATGTTTCCATTCTACTGTTATACGACGAGTCTTATGCAGTAAATAATTATATCATTATTTAGATAGTCGAATTATTAACGTAATTTTTATTATATATATAAAGTCAATTATAGAGGTACTTTAATGTAATTCGCCAATACAAAAATAAATAAACCGGGTTTATTGTCACCAATCAGGCAAATAGGCAATCATCATATGAATCTGTAAAGGTTATACATACGTTTATTAGTTAGGTAAATTTGCAGTTACACAAATAGAAATGATTGGTACTTTAGTAATACCTGACATGATTTCAAGCATTGCACGGATTCAAAAATAGTAAGGCCTCATTTTTTATATGTTTTTCTGGCTTTTGGACTAAATTCTATGGATCTTACCTAAACTTCTATAATTGGGTCTCGTGTCTTTCCTCTTTATGGCAAAACTTGCGCGGTCTCATTTCTACTCAATAATCATATCTTAGGCCTACCAATTTTGCCTTTAGCTAGTTGATAGACTCAGCATTTTCCTTAGACTTCATCTTATCATCGATCCTGCAACATAATTTGCTTTGATTTCTACCCAACGTAAGGTAGGTCACAGAGTTTTTTACAGAATCATCGAAAATTAAATTTTATAAATCAATATTCAACCTTATATTTGATCTCATTCTATGATCCTAATGATCACACTAATAACGTCTTGAATTCATAATCATTCAGTTGGTTGCTTTTTTTCCTAGACTCTCTTTTTAAAAACATGATAATAAAAAATAAGTGTGATAACGATCATAGCAATGAGTGTTGAGTTGTGGAATTTAATTTTGGCATGT
Organism: Erysimum cheiri; assembly: GCA_900406345.1. Lineage (NCBI taxonomy): Eukaryota > Viridiplantae > Streptophyta > Magnoliopsida > Brassicales > Brassicaceae > Erysimum > Erysimum cheiri. The sequence continues at coordinate 13,018 of OVAQ01001356.1, forward strand.
AACTCTGTGCTCTAGTTTTATTTATTACTCATAACTTCATAAGTCATACATGTAAATTTCATCTTTTCGGTTATACTATTATTTTATAGTTTAAACTTTAAATATTTTTTTTTGTTAAACTTTAAATATTTAGATAACTTTTGCTCTAAAAAGTTATATATATATATATTTATTTATTTAAAACACATTAACGTATTAACACAACTTTGTTTAATTCAAACCACTTTACTTGGTCGTCATGATGTATGTGTAATCATAAGGTTTTGGGAATTAATAAATTTAACGGTGGAATGGGGATAGGAGAGGATTGCCATTTTAGGAAAGGTGTGTTTCGTTAAGTGTGTTTGGCCCATAGGAGGGGACATATTTAAGGTTTGTGCCAAATGGTTAACCATAAATGAGAGATGGGTTCATGAACATGGACGCGACATTGTCCCAACTTTATTTTGGAACTTGATGCACATGCCTTGTTCTCATCTATATATTACGTACATACATATATCAATACATACATTCTATATATACACATATATGTATCTTACCTGGGTCACATCCAATGACACATTTCCTCACTGTATCCACAAATAATATAGCACTCCCTTTTTTGACATATCTATTGACGTTTTTTTTTTTTTTTTTTTTTTTTTTTTTTTTTTTTTTTTTTTTTACATGTGAAACAACTATTTTTCTTAAAAAAATATCATATTGTGAAACAATAAAACATTTTAAGTTTTCATACAAATATTTTTGTAAACGCTAAACTCAGTCAAAGGTTTTTTATTTCCTGTTAACGTTTTACAGTCACAAAATTGTTCAAAATACTAAAAAAGGTGTATATCTAGTGGGAAACATTTTCTCATGCGTCCAACCACTAAAAAAACATTTTCTACAAATAATGAACAAACATGTGGAAATCGCATAGATTAAACACAAAATAATCTATTAAAAATACTCTCAACAAATTAGAAAACATCTTCTTAAGACCCTTTAAACATGACATTTATGGCATTTTCTTTCTCATGACTTTTCTTTTAATTAATATAGGGAAATTGGAAAAGATAATATAACATATTTTGATGTCTAAATAAAGTAACTGGCATCTTGAAAAGTCAATTAAGTATCTAACATAAGTCAATCTGACATAAAAAAAAAAAAACAATTTTACTTTCTTTCTTTTTTGACCGAGAAATTAATAACCAACTATTTTTAGTATTCTTTTTTTTCATACATATTAGATGTTTAATTTCAGTTCATTATGATGATATTTGCCAAATTCACCCTTCAATATATAGGAGATGAGATGATTTACACTTACTTTCAAGTATATTATTAAAGACTAGTTAGTAGTTACATGTTATAAACATTCGAAAAATAACACTTAAATCGTACCCTGCATCATGCATGGGCCAAACAAAAAAAGCTATTTAAAAAAAAACACACTTGAAATGCAAAAATAACTAAACGAACAGAACCGTCAAAAATGTCGATGGCTGTACTCGTTCATACGATTTCTCGATTTATTTGTACCACTTAATTATTGAATTTGAATCCAAATAGGTTACGTAAGGTACATAATACCAGTAGCTCTCCATCCTGATGGCACATAAAATGTCTGAGTTTGACCCTTATTCCATAATTTGATTTTGAGTCCACCAAAAGTTATAGTCGCAAAAGGCATTTTTTTCTCTTAAAACAATTTGTTTCTCTATAAATTTAAATAAATTGAGACGGAGAATAATTAAGCTCTTTATAATTAGAGAAATTCCTTCAAATACCATCATTTTGGTTTTCTTTCCAAAAATATCACTAATACCAAATTATTGTTCAATGGTATGAAATTTTAAATCTTTGGTTTGGATTGATTATTTTACAATTTAGGGTATAATATTTAGGGGTAGGGTTTAGTGTTTAGAATTTATAGTTTAGAGTTTGAAAATTAAAAATTTTATTTTATTTTTGTGATATTTTTGTCCTAAAAACAAAAATAATGGCATTTTAGAGAATTGTCCTTATAATTAACCAGCTTTATACATTTTCTTATTTTATTTTTTTTATAAAGGAATAAAATAAAAAAATGAAATTTAGTTTGTTATATATAATGTATGATAGAGATATATCAGTTAGTTTATATTCGTTTACTGACGATACTTAAATTTTCCATCAGTATATTGTCTTATGATTTTATGCATGCACTTTAGAATATTGTTGAAGCTTGACTAGATAGATAATTGATAATGCTTCATGATGTGATTTAAGCTTACCAACCCACTAATAACACATAAATGCATTCATAATTTTTCATAAAGCATTCCTACATATATGCGTGTGATTTCATGTAACGTTAACATCACAAACTCATGTATGCCTCGGAGATAACCAATTCTTTAGAAATAGAAAAAAAAAAAAAAAGATATTGTAAATAAAATTTGAGTTAATCAAGAGGCTTTCATAGTTTTCATAGTGTTTGAAGAGTGAACTCAGACATCCAATTTTTTTATTACGCTATTTAGTTGGTCTTGTAATTAAAAGCCACACAAAAAAAAAAAAAAATTGGACATAAGCCACACGATTAATCGTATTTGTACTATTCTACATTTCCGTCGTATTAGTGTGATAGTCAATTCGTAAGATTTATCAACTGGTGATCTTGTAGAATGTAGAGTATGAAGAGTATGAAATGTGTATAACTGTTTTTATATATAAAAACTGTTAACCAATTGTTACACGGTTTAACCCACATGACCTAACAATATGGGAAGATAACCAGTTTGATATCTAGTTCGGTTAAAAACATTTATAAGAAAGAAAAAAAGTTCTTATGAATGCTATATCAATTATAATGTTTTTCATTATGAATTCTTTTCAAAATTTATCTTTACTTTTCATTACTTTGAATCTAAATTTGCTCAAGATTATGGAGAAACTGAAATAAGAGCTGAGTGTTTAATTTATAGCACAATCATACTCATTGCAATAACAAATACAGTATGTGAAACTACCTCGACATTAGTGGACAATATTTTATCAGGCCCAATAACTGACGATGTACAATTGTACATAAACAGGTTAGTCCAATACTCTATACTCATACTTAGCAGTTAGCATAATAGCATCTTGCAACTTGTTAATTTTAGAAAGAAAAAAAACAAAAAACGCAAAGGTAATAAGACTTTTTTTTATATATATAAATCAGCAAATTTGATGACATAAATTTCTATGTCGTCTAACTATTTTTACTTTTTAAAAAGAAACAAAATTTAACTTGAATCATTGTTTATGAAGTGAATAAGAAAAAAAATTGACTTATTTAATTTTTTTTTTTTTTTTGTCAAACATATTGTTTATGACTTGATTTAATCATAAAGTCCGTTATAAACTAAATGGTCTTGATTCTTCTCGACAATTCCACTAAGAAAAATTGAATTAAACTTGTGATAAACTTAAATAAAATGCCATTAGTTTATCACAAGTTTAACTCTATTTTTTAGTGTGATAAACTTATTAAACTTAAACACTTGTCTACAACGTTAATTAGTAGTACCTTATTTTTACCACAACGTTCATCACCAATTAATCATCCTTTTTGTAACTAACAATATAAATATGCACAAAAGAAATAAAAACGTATCATCACCGTCGATCAGATCAATCCAACGATCATAACAATCCATGAATTTTCTCAATAAAGATCAAGAACGTCAAAGATCGAACGGTTACAAAGAGGACACTTCCCACGATTCATCCAAATCTCTCTTGAACATACTCTACAATACGTATGTCCACAGGGAATAAAAGCCGCACCTTTCTCTCTTCCCATACAGACGCAACACACCTGATCACTACCCGTCCACGGCGTCGAATCACAACCGTCCGTTTCCGCAAGCAACCTCATCAACGGTACTTTAGTAACTGAAGTCTCCGTCACGTGCGCTAATCTCTCCTCCGCTAAAGCCTCTGCAAGGTTCCTCGTTGCGCCACGTGTTGAACAACCCAACGCCGTACCCGTACCTGAACCCGGACCCGAAAAGTCAACAACCGGGTTTTGACTTTCGTCTTCGTCATCATCATCGACGACGATTGGCGTTTCCGATTGTCTGAAACGCAAAGTGAGAGGCTTACCACAACAACCAACCCAATCAAATCTCAGCCGTTGCTTCAACACACTCCACTTACTCATCGTTCGATCTCCACCGTCGATTTGATCTTCTTCAAGAAAACTCAACATCATCGTCCTCTCACTTCTTGTTCCATCTTCCGATTCTCTAAGCAAATCTCCGAGTTGACTCATCCTAACTCGGACCCGTACCAAAAAAAACCCAAAATATCAACAAATAAATAACCGTTTGGGCTCAAAATTCACGAGAAATATAAAAGCTTTAATGGCTCCAATCAATAAATGCTTATGCAAGGACTCTGAATTTTTTTTTTTCTGAGTTCTCTGAGGCTTTTATTATGATGATGATCACAAATTTGGATATAAATATTAAATATTTCATTTTCGTAATAATAATACAATATGTTATTGAAAATGTTAGAAAATGACAAAAATCAGGAGAATAATTAGTGGGTGCCACTGATCATCAGTAACGTATTTGACATTTTGACTTACGTTTTGTATTATAGGGAATCGCACGTATTTCTCAATGTTATGGTTTTATATTATATTTTTCATTGGTTGGTTTCGTTTTCGTTGTTAATTAAATTTATTTGTCCGTTAGGGGAGCATCAATTGTCAAATGTTGCTTCTTCAAAAGAAATGTTCTTATATTAATCAATGATTGAAGACGTTTAATTATAATATCTTTGGAAAGAGTTTGAAAAATATAATCTTGAGATCAATAAAAGATTTAAAAAAAAAAAAAAAACATTTGGGCCTAAAGTTGAAAGTATAAGCCTAAGGAACCAGGCCGATAACATTCTTTTGGGCCTTAATCCTACCAATCCATTTGGACAGCCTTCTCTAGCAATGCTTCATCGGATCAGAAAATGAAAATTGGGTTGTTCGGTTTTCAACCCAAAAATATGACTTGGTGGGGGGCATTTCTAGTGTTGAAAGCAACATCCGGAATAAAATCAATATGACACTGTACTTGTAATTTTGTATGACATGATTCAGGGGTTTGCTTTTATGCCCACTCTTTTAGGCATTAATTTGGAAAGTGGAATTATATGTTTTATACCGAGACTTTTTTTTTGAACCAAACTTGTTTTCATTTCACTAGAATAGAAACCAAGGACAAGGATAGGAACATGAGATCCCAAAGTTTAAAGTACAATAACAAAAGGCATTCCCCAAAGCCAACATAAAATAGATAAAAAGATAGATAAGGTTAATCGATAATGATTCCTTGAGAGCTTTGAGCCAAAAGCTATAAAACTTGTTGGTACATGTGAGGTCAAAGATTATCGACAAGTCTTCCAAGAGCGAGTCAATGGAGGACCGAATTGCCATTGTCGAGAGACGAACTGGCGTTAGTGAAGGAGCCAAAGTCATGGTTCTTGCCGGTACGAGAACGACTACACAAAGTAGAGCTTTGACAAGGGTTTGAGTAGGGGTGATGGAGCTG
>OVAQ01001357.1:1700-14296 GCA_900406345.1 Erysimum cheiri
TTTGTATCGACAGTGGAAGAGATCAAGTGAAAGAAAAAAACTCTCAGATCTGAAAATTGAGCTCCTTAGATCTATGATTTGTCAAATCTGTTGATCCACTTTCTCGCACCAATCGTACCGGATCTGAATTCATCAGCTTCGTATCCCTCCGGCGTGGATACAATCATGAATCCTTTCTCTTCAGGCACGCGTCTCAGGTTAGGAATCACTATTCTTCGATCTCCAACTAGTAATTTGCTTTTTATCTGTTGCGACTATGCGATACTTTCATAGTTGCGTTTTCTAGTTTCTAAAACCGTAATGTAGCTTTTGATTCTTTAAGTTTTACTTTGGGGAATCTCTATTTTTCGGTAATTCAATTGGAAAGATAAGTTTATTGGGAAATGTATAGGTTAGATTCTGGAATGCAGTTCATTTAAGCATGTTTTTGTAAGTGAGATTAGGCTTGCTGGTGAATTTGATCGACTCATCATAGTGTTTGATTATATAAGTGTATGCTTCATTTTCAAGTAAAATCGTGGAAATTGAGATTGGAGTTGTGTGTATAGCCATATATCTCATTAATATAATCCTGGGAGGGTTAAGTTATAATCTCGACTTTTAAATTGCTTTTTGGATTATATGTAACTGGTTGAAAAATGTTACNTTGTGTGTATAGCCATATATCTCATTAATATAATCCTGGGAGGGTTAAGTTATAATCTCGACTTTTGAATTGCTTTTTGGATTATATGTAACTGGTTGAAAAATGTTACATATTTGAGCCCTTAGTGGATAGGTTTTGCAGTAACTAGATACAAGAGTAATACAGGGCATCGAGTGAAACTTGCGAGAGGTGAAGAACCTGTAGATTAGATGGAAAAAAGGGTTGGTTTTTTGCAATTTTTCAGGACGAATATGTTTTGACATCGATTTTGGTGATGTCATCTTAATGGAATGTAGACATTTGTATATGATTTTATCTCCCTTTGTATTCTGTATCTGTTGAGACCTGTTACAATTCTCAGCCTCTGTCCTAGGTGAGTCAAGGTAGCTTGTACTAGCGCTAGAGTTGATATATTTTACTCTATACGTTGCACCGATTCTTTATAAATTGAGAATATGTAAATACAAATGTTTTCATCATTTACGGACATTTTATGTTGCAGCGACATGATTCGGGCTATACGTGCAAGTAAAACCGCTGCTGAGGAACGTGCTGTTGTAAGGAAAGAGTGTGCTGCTATCCGTGCTTCGATTAATGAAAATGACCAGGACTACAGACACCGGGATCTAGCAAAGCTCATGTTCATTCACATGCTTGGCTACCCCACTCATTTTGGGCAGATGGAATGCCTGAAGTTAATTGCTTCTCCTGGATTTCCAGAGAAGAGGATTGGTTATCTAGGATTAATGTTGCTTCTTGATGAAAGGCAAGAAGTACTAATGCTGGTCACCAACTCGCTGAAGCAGTATCCTTTTTGGTGTAAATTTTTGAATTTGATTCCCTAGAAGCATTCAACTTTTTGCTGGCAGCTTTGTACAAAAATTTTAAATTCACCTTGTGAGAACCTTGACTCACGTCTAGAGATCTGAATCACACAAATCAATACATTGTGGGGCTTGCTCTCTGTGCTTTAGGAAATATTTGTTCAGCAGAAATGGCTCGTGATCTCGCCCCTGAAGTTGAAAGATTACTTCAATTTCGTGATCCAAATATACGCAAGAAAGTGAGTATTTTCGTACTGTCATAGCACACCGTTGAGATAACAGATGTCTTTGTAGTGGGTTTCTGTGGTGGAAATGTTGGAAAACATTAGAAACTAGGTTAACGTGCATGTTTAAACCAAATAAAGGCTGTAATTTAAGAGCTATGTATCTTTAGGGCGTCCACAAGATATGTTTTCAGATACTGCTATACAATTACTATATTCACAAATTTTCACTTTACTTCTGTCATTTTTTTTGTATCCATAGACTAATATATTATCCTGAAAGTTTCATTTATTAACTTTTTCCCATTTAGGCAGCTCTTTGCGCCATAAGGATCATCAGAAAAGTTCCGGATCTTTCTGAGAACTTTATTAATCCTGGTGCTGCTTTACTCAAAGAAAAGCATCATGGTGTTCTCATTACAGGAGTTCACCTTTGCACTGAAATCTGTAAAGTCAGTTCCGAAGCCCTTGAATATTTCCGGAAGGTAATTTGCTGATATCCTATGTATTTTGTTAAAAGAATATTAAGATGCCTTTTATGTTGGAGCATGCACGCTCCTTCTTTCTTGGAGAATCTGAAAGTAGGTCTGCATCTGTTCATTACACTTCTCTTTGTAACTCTTAACCTCCTACTGTCTCATGGTTTCATGATTCTTTTATCTGGAATATATCATCCCTGCATTTCCATTTTGTCTCTTTGGATTCTTCCTGGGACCCTTGCATAAGTTTTCCTTGTTATGCTGAACTGATTTGAGTGTTTTCAATCTTTGTTCTTCTTATCATGATGGAAAATTAGCGGTTTTCTTATCTGATTGACAGAAATGCACCGAGGGCCTGGTTAAAACCCTGAGAGATATTGCAAACAGTCCATATTCACCTGAGTATGACGTCGCTGGAATTACGGATCCATTTCTTCACATCAGATTGCTCAAACTGTTGCGTGTTTTGGGCCAAGGGGATGCAGATGCCAGTGACTGTATGAATGATATACTTGCTCAGGTTTGTTCGTACTTAGTCTCTCAAGCTTTTCCTCAAGGCTTATGTTGGCCTATATGACCTGGTTCTTCATGTTCCGCTATCTTTGTGATCTTTTATTTGTTTTTCAAAAACTTTTTTTGTTATTTTCATACTGTTTTGTTCTTTCTGACCCAAAATTAGTAAAATAATTCCACAAAAACTACATCTCAAACAATGGTATCAAATCAAGCCTTTTTCTCACCTTTATGGGCTTTACTACAAGGATCTTGTTACATTTGCTTTGAAAAGATCTTGATCTTTATATCAGTCAGGATCATAATCACAGATAGTCATTTTTGATTCCCAACTTGATTTTTAATGTCTTAGGTGGCATCAAAAACCGAGTCAAACAAAAATGCAGGCAATGCTATCCTATATGAGTGCGTTCAAACGATAATGAGCATCGAAGAAAATGGTGGCTTACGAGTCCTTGCAATCAATATCTTGGGAAAATTCTTATCCAACCGAGATAATAACATCAGGTTTTTATCGAGTACCACCATTATTTGAGTTCTCTGTAACCTTATCTCTGACATCTTATTATTAATCTACAGTAACCTTCTTTTTGTTTGCCATAATGCCAATAAAAGTTGTTGTTTCATCCGTATATGTCTGGTTTTCAGTTTTGTGTATGGATGGAACTATTGTATGTTGAATATATTTTCTGACAATTGATAACACACTTCATCTGATGCATTTCTCGTCTCTCCACTGACCACCTTCCAAAGAAATTAAACCTTTGCTTTGCTTTCTCAGATACGTAGCATTAAACATGCTGATGAGAGCCTTAACTGTTGATTCCCAAGCAGTTCAGAGACACAGAGCTACAATCCTGGAGTGTGTTAAGGTATTTTATGTGGTCTTACAGTTTCTTTGTTGGCTGTATCTTATTGACTTACCAGACGATTTTGTGTCCACTGTTTTTACTGGTTATGAAATGCAATTTATGCCTCAGAGCTATAACATGCTTCCCGGCTTGGTGTTTTAGTATAGTGACTGAATCTATTCTTTTACATGTTACCATCCAATTCTGTTAAGGTAGACTGAGATCACTCTTTATTAAATGGAAATTGTTCTTTAATATCCTCTGGTTTAGGATTCAGATGCTTCAATTCAGAAAAGGGCACTTGAACTTATTTACCTTCTGGTGAATGAGAATAACGTGGAGCCACTAGCAAAGGAGCTTATAGAATATTTGGAAGTAAGCGAACAAGATTTTAAGGGAGATCTTACTGCAAAGATATGCTCCATTGTTGAAAAGTAAGTTTCCCAACTTAGCCAGCAAGTACTGAGATTTCATTCTTCTAGTGGATGGTAACTGAAACTTTTAATTTGTAACAAAGATGTGAGTTAAGCTCAATCAAAAGTAATCCCTAAATTTATCAGAATGCTGGCCTGGATGAATGGTGTCATCAGAACTGATTGTTTACTAAATTTTGGTATTTCTTTTCTGGCTAGGTTTGCTCCAGAGAAAATCTGGTATATTGATCAAATGCTGAAGGTTCTATCTGAGGTATACTTTTAACCTAATGTTTAGTAAACTAGAGGTTGATCCATTAGGGTGTACTTTTAAGGTTGTGAGACTACGTTTTTCAATACACTTATCGGCATCAATGGACATGCAGGCTTCTTTAACTAATAACAAACTCTTTACTTCATATGAAAATAATTAGCTCTTAGTTTGACACTTCTAATCATGATTATGTGAGACATGCAGGCTGGAACTTATGTGAAAGAGGATGTATGGCACGCGCTGATTGTTGTAATAACAAATGCCCCTGATCTCCATGGGTACGCTGTCAGGGCTTTGTACAGAGCATTACATGCATCTTGTGAACAGGTAGATGACATTTTTATTTGGTCAGACATTTCCTAAATTTGATTATCTTATAACTGAGGAGTAAGAGGTCATTATGATGTTTGGGCAGGAAACTCTTGTGCGAGTTGCAATATGGTGCATAGGAGAATATGCTGATCTTTTGGTTAACAATGCTGGAATGCTTGACTTAGAAGATCCAATAACGGTGAGTACTATCATCCTGTACTAAGGGTTTATTATTGTGACTGATACTGGAAGTGCAGTGACAGGATCTCTTTCTTGATTGTTTTGTTTTGTCTTACAACATTTTTCTGCGTCCACTGATTTGCTTGGGGATCCTCACACCCTAGAAAATGTTAACTCTTTGTTTTGTGGATTTTCTGCGCTGGCTAGTTCTCTGGTCGATAGAAGTTAAAAAAATGGTTTCAGTTGCTATTGTCCGTGTCTGAAGGGGATTTTCTTCCTTACTATTTGATTGCTCATTCAAATGGAATCATTACTGAACTTTTCTGCCTGATTCTTTTTGAATGATCATCTTTACATGCTAAAGATATATTGTTAAATGTAGATATTAGGAGGATAGATATTAATTTGTGGTCTCAAGCTTCTGTAATCAGGTTACAGAATCAGATGCAGTGGATGTTGTCGAGACTGCTATTAAGCATCATACATCGGATGTCACAACTAAGGCAATGGCACTCATTGCTCTGTTAAAGATCTCATCTCGTTTTCCTTCTTGTTCAGAGTAAGCCAACTCCTATAGCTCTATTATGTCTACACGGTTGATTATAGATTTTCTTGTTATTGGGGTATAATCATCCATGATCTCTTATCACGTCCTTGTAAATTTGTTTTATATAAATTAGGTCGCAAATTTTCAATGAAAATTAGTCAATGATACTTCAGTGATGAGCTTGTTGTATTTGCTTACAGGAGGGTTAAAAGTATAATAGGACAGAACAAAGGTAGCTTTGTCTTAGAACTGCAACAAAGATCCATGGAGTTCAGTTCAGTAATTCAAAAGCATCAGAATATAAGGTAATTCTTTTGATGCTACTGGCCATAGCTGTTTTCATCAATTTTGAATGAGGGAGTTCCATGGATAGTGATATACTAAATTGCTTAACACAATTGATCTAAATATATGCAGATCTTCCCTGGTTGAAAGAATGCCGGTCCTTGATGAAGCAACATTTAGCGGAAGGAGAGCTGGCTCTTTACCAGCAGCTGTGTCAACTTCTGGAAAATCTTCGCTTGGTATTCCAAACGGTGTTGCTAAAGCTGCTGCAGCTCCTCTTGTAGATTTACTCGACCTGAGTTCTGATGATACTCCTGCACCTACCTCCTCCAGTAACAACTTTCTTCAAGATCTTCTTGGTGTAGATTTAACACAGCCTTCGGCACAACCTGGTTAGATTTCCAAACTTGTACTATTCCACTCCGCCAGTTGAAGGAGAAAATAACTTATATTCAGAGTTTTCTAGTATTGCAACTGATGATGATAAACAGCTGTATAGCATTATCTTCTTAGCATCTTCTGGCTCCTTGTTTACCCTTGCGTCTATCAGTTTCAGGTACCATGCAGCCATCGCAAGCTGGTGCGGATATTCTTTTAGATCTGTTGTCAATCGGAGCTCCTACCCCTGTTCAAAATGGCTCCACAAATGGAGACTTATTATCTATGCAAGATAACAATGCTCCAATAGCCTCCATGGATGCAATATCATCAACTTCTCCCACTGCGCCTTCTTCGATGATGGATTTATTGGATGGATTTGGTCCCACCCCACCAAAGAGCGGTAAAATTACGATGCTAAACAATGAAAAGTTACTTTGCACAATTTCCCCTCATTTTTTATGTTGTTAAAATGTGATGTTGGCATCTCTTTGCTTCCATGACAGAGGAAAAGGGTCCAGCATATCCGTCAGTTGTTGCATTTGAGAGCAGCACCTTGAAGATTGAGTTCAACTTCACAAAGCAATCAGAAAACCCTCAAACTACGAATATTGTAGCCAATTTCACAAATCTGACTCCTAATGTGTACACAGATTTTCTTTTCCAGGCTGCAGTTCCAAAGGTCAGGTCCCAAATTTGGTTTTCTGCTTATATTAGAAGCCTTACGATTCATAGTTAAATACCGCACAATCTTTCTCAAACAACAAGACTCTTGCCTTAAACGGTCCACACTTTTATGGCCATGGTAGATTCATGTTTTCACAAAGTCTTACCTATATGTTGGTTTAAAAACTTGGAACGGTTTTAAATTAAGATTTGTGTCTGTTTAGGTTTTCATGATATGTTTTCTTTGCTTGATCAGATACAAAACAAAGATCAGAGGTTCATCAATGATCTGCTATCAAAATTTTGTTGGCATTTTTTTTTATCTAATATATTCCTATCTCCTGTCATCACACACATTGCAGTTTCTACAACTTCACCTGGATCCCGCTAGCAGCAATTCTCTTCCCGCCAATGGAAACATCAAGCAAACTATGAGAGTTACAAATAGCCAACAGGGAAAGGTACCATTCCCTTTTTCTATATTTCTCTCTTCACCAGCATAAACCTCGATCTGTTGTGAAACCAGGACCGTAAAACTCTCAGAATAATCCCTGTTCTTTCTTCTCGGTTTCAGAAACCCATTGTGATGCGGATGAGGGTAGGTTACAAGATTAATGGCAAAGATGTGTTGGAGGAAGGACAAATCAACAATTTCCCGCGTGAGTTATGAGAACTTTTCAGGTATCCCAAGATTCATATACATATTCCTAATTTTATATATAATCACATCCCATAGACTAAAAGGAACTTCTTCATAGAACGTTTGTGTGTGTATTCGTTGGCTTTGTGTGAAATCTGGGTTTGAAACTTGAAAGTGAGATATCTCTTTTTGATAATGGTTTGAGTTGTTATTATTAAGTGTCTAGTAAAATGTTTTCAAGTTCTTTTCTTTTCTTTTTTTCCCATCATTTTTCATCGACATTGGGAATCTAATGATGGAATTATGTTCTCAATTTGTACCCATAATTTTTTGTTCGTCCTCTGCTGTAGATTTTAAATTTAAAGAATTGAGTTTTTGAATGAAATATGCATTGAGGCTATACGTTCATGTGATTTGATGTTGTCGTAGTTTAAGATAATTAGTGAATTCGTCATGTTGATGGAGATGATGGATTAATTTAGACTATTTAGTTAAGAGTCTTGGAGATAGAAAATAATTAAGACGATAATATGATCCTTTTTAGAAAACATTCATGAATAGTTGAATACTCATTTTCCATGGTAGTAGTAAAATAGTTGGTATCCAAATTTTAAGAATCACCGTAGTTGAAGTTTTATCGTCCCTCCAATGCCAATAATTATTAGAGCATCTCCAACCCAATCGTGGAGTACCGACAAAACAAATATGTAGTATTTAATTGCACATCGTCCATGACCAAATACTATGTACATTATTATCAGAATTGTATATCATCCGACATCTGTCGACAACTTAAACGAGTTACGAGTTACGACTAATTCACAACGTTTAGTGGGACATGGACAATTTTAGATGATTTGGTATCTATTAAAATATACAGTATTATATATACTAGCATATACTATAATATTAATAAAATAAAATGATCAATAAAAAAAATTAAAAGATGTAAGAAAAAACATAGTTACACTTTAAGAAAAGTATTCTATTTGGTTATAAAGTTTCCTTTGTTTTTATCGTTTTGTAATATCATAAACCTCGACTTGGAATTCTAATTGTTAAACTATTCTAAATCAGGTTTGACCAAAAAAAAAAATATATTCTAAATCAGTATAATAATTGGAAATGAAAAAATGGAAATAAAAGTTTTAACTTAATTTGAGCAAAAACTGTATATGATGGATAAAGATACATTGGCGTCATATATCGTTTACGTACGCACTACTAAGACCGTTAAGACTGTGTTTTACCATGTTGTCCAAAGTCCAAACTATAGAATTTTCATTTATACTTAACCATGCCGCTTAAAGTGTAATTGTCATGGTGGAATGCTTATTATAGCGTCGCCTAGTCCATTTTCTTGAACATTTATTAAAACATTAAACAATGTACCGCAATGACTTGATTAGTTTTCTGGTTTATAATATGAACATAGTCATCAAACTAATAGCAATTTCATTTTAACACTTATTGTAGCTATATATAGCTAAACAAAATAAAATAANCGCAATGACTTGATTAGTTTTCTGGTTTATAATATGAACATAGTCATCAAACTAATAGCAATTTCATTTTCAACACTTATTGTAGCTATATATAGCTAAACAAAATAAAATAAAAGAAGTCCTTGATACTTAAAATCGGTGGATTATATTTATATCTATGATGATCTAAAGTTTGAAAGTCATGAGATGTAATTCAGATGAAACAGTGTAGTTATAATTTGTTAAGTGTTTTTAGAGTTTGACGACACCATTCAGTTTTTTTTTGGTGTTTGATTCTTTCTACAATGAATTCGACAATCCAATCAAGATTATTCTCTCCAGAATTTTAGTCCAATAATTTCTCTGAAATGGGTTTGAATGTATACACTTCTTATCTATATATTTGCTCACTTCTCAACTAATCGGCACTACGATTTTCTCAAATATTGGTGCTAATTATAAAAAGATTACATGATTTCTTGACCAAAGTATCTATACATAGGGTGATGAAACAAGGGCTAGCTGCCCAAAGAAGAAAAACTCGGTAATATATGGTCCAAAGAAGCATGACATTAGAAACTCCATGGCAAAATAAAGAATATCTGTTTTACATATTAATTTTTTCATTTTATAATTTCTACGTAATATGTTGTTGAAGACATGGAATCTGCAACAATTTAACACAAGTACCGTTAAAATGACGTACTATGTCACTATGTCAGAAACAATACATATATACTGCTACAATACCAATATTATTATAATTTTTTTTTTTGTGTGCCAACTAAAGAGAACAAATAAAATCTTAAAATTGAAAATTGTCAGACTACGAAAATTCTTAGTACAATTTATACTTATTGTACGAAAAAAAGAGAGAGATTTGATTTGATTCAATAATCCTCACTAAGAAACCCACCTATCTTATTCTCTCTATCGTAACTATTATTGTTGCAATTATTGCTATAGTTATAAATATCATTATTACTATTGTAATTATTATTATTATTATGATTATTACTACCCTCACCCACCAAATCATTACGTTCAACCCTAAACGAATCATTTTGATCTTCTTGACTCATTTCTTCTTTAGCACTGTGGTGAAACGGGAAGTACCCTGGCTGCGTCGTCGCCGGAGGTACAACCGACGGAAGCTTCGACAGAAGCGCCTCGAGGCTACTCATTGACGGCGTTATCTTCATCGAAAGTGGTAGAGGTGGTGCAGCCGCTCCTACTGCTTGTTGCTGCTGGTGATGGTGGCCCATCAAGAAGCGGTGGTTGTGGTCAGAGTGGTAAAACTGGTGCTCAGGCTGCTGGTGCGGAGGAGGAGCGACTCCGGGGAAATGCCACGTGTCAGAAGGAGAAGCGTTGATGAAAGGGTAACCAGAAGAAGATGGATGAGGAAGAAGTACTCCAGGGATGCTCTCTATATAGCTCAGCTTCTTTCTTAGCATCACAACATAGCTTAAATCCTCTATCACCTTTAATTAATATAACATTTTAATATATGTGAATATATATCATCTTGTATATGTATCATATATATATATATTCAAAATGTGTAACGTACGTAGAGAGAGAGACAGAGAGAGAGAGAGATAAACCTTGTGAACAGCTCCCAACTGGACAACACCTTCTCGAACAGATATCAAAGCAATGGTCTGCAAAACATTTTCATAGTTAGATGTATGATAATGCATATATGGAGTATGTATATATATATAATAATGTATATATATAGATGGAAAAAAAAACAAAAAAAAAAGTTGGAGAAATATACTTTGATACCGGACTGAAACTGAGCTTCCCATGTCCTAGGGTACTGCACAATTACATAAATTTGAATTAGTGTTAGTGAATAGAAATTCTTACACACATGTGTGTAAATTTCACATATATTGACATTTTCTTTTCTTTAGCTAAAATGGTAATAGCATGCACGGGAGTATGTAAAGGGGTGTATAGGTAGGTATATATATGCATATGCTTACTGAGTCAGCAGAATTGTGCCAAGCAGATAAGAAGTTAATCTCTTGGTCATTAGGTTCTTTATAAATCCACTTGTGTCCGTGATCTGCAGCTACTTTTCCTATCAACCTGCACAAAATTTAATAACAATTTCAATCATTAGGGTATTATTAAATTAATTAACAACTAATACTTTATTTAGTTGACAATGATTAATTAAATACTCCCTTTGCCAAAAAAATATAATTAAATACTCCTCCCTTATCAACTTTTCCATCAATATACTTTGCAAATGATCCTCAAGAGCTCAAGGCGTTTAAACAGTTATGGATCATGAACTTTGAATTNTATAATTAAATACTCCTCCCTTATCAACTTTTCCATCAATATACTTTGCAAATGATCCTCAAGGGCTCAAGGCGTTTAAACAGTTATGGATCATGAACTTTGAATTAAGAAAAAGAGGTACTTTGACTCATAACTTTCTAAAACCAACGTATTTACATATACATACATATGGTATGGATAGAATATTGAAATAGTATGGACTTCGGTCCCAAAAAACTTGGTTAACAAAAAAAGTGAAACCCAAAAGAGAGAAAGTACTATATAAAAAAAACAATGAAAAAAACAGGAAAAAAAAAAGTTATACTTCCTTGTGTACAAATCTTTTAATTTTTGGTGAAAAAAAAAAGTGTGTATTATCTTCACATACCCTTCTCCATAGTTGTAAATTTCATGAGACATCTTGAAGAACAACTCAGGCTGAAGCCCTTGGTATTGTTGAAAGTCACTACTTCCGTAAGCCGCCGAGCCGCCACCGCTACACTCGCCGGAGCTCATTTCTCCGGCAGAAGCCGCAAAGTTGCAAAACCCATCTTCCCAAACCAAGATCCTGTCAATAATTATTAATTTAATTTATTCACTACTAAATCTTTATATATACGTACAAGTTTGTATAGGTGGTTTTAACTTTACCAGTTTCTTCTGTTTCCTCTTGATCTATCATAAGCTCCTTGACCATCCCATCTACTTGCAAACATCACCAAATTATCAGCACATATTTATCATTTGAATAAAGATTTTGTTTTAATTTATAAATTACACTTAATTAATTATAATATAAGCCGCAAAATTGTTCAAAAAAGAAAATTAATAGAATAGGAAAAGAATAACAAGAAAGTCGAAATCTCATCATAAAGAATACAGTTGATTTTGATCATAAACTTACTTGGGAGGAGGATAGTTTCTGGGCAAGATCCTCCAAAAAACAGCATAAACCCATTGAGAACTCTCATGGATGCATAAGCTTCTTAGTGTGTGTTGAAGAAGATGAGTCACTGCTAATGGATTTAGATGTTCTTCCATTTATTCTAAATTTACAAAGGCTTAATATTCTATTTTGTTCTTTTCTCTTCTTTGTTTTCTTTTGTTGGGGTTCTCTGTGTAAAGACTTTCTTTAGATAGAAGAAGGTAGAAAACCCTCACTATCTATCTTCCTTTATATAACAAGTTTATAGATCCACCCCCCAAAGCATCTTTTTTACTTTATTTTTTATTTTATTAAATTTCGATGGAGATAAGAAATTGAATTCTTTACCTCTTTGGCTTTTAATTTTCTCGTGTTTTACCCATTTACCTAACGTTACTTTATTCTTGTTTTATTTACGTGCTCTTTTTATTTATTTTATTTTTAAAGTAAGTAAAAATAACAATTTTATGACGCATGAAAAAACTGTAAGCTGACCTAATACCTTTGATAATATTTACTTGTTTTATGTTGATTTTTATCATTTTACAGTTCATGTCCAAAATGTAGCGGTTACGCTGCTACTGATCTGCCTTGCATTACGTGAAATGTAATTATTATCTACTAGTAAGTTAGTACTAAAATAATATAATTAAGAAAAAA
>OVAQ01001358.1:0-17638 GCA_900406345.1 Erysimum cheiri
ACAAGATGTCGGAGAAGATCCATCACAAAGATGAGATTTTTGGCAAATGAAAATGTTTTTTCTTTCACAAATTTTGTAACCAATGAGGAGCTGCCACGTAGACAATAACTTGGGCTCATAACGCGTTCTCGCAGGAGACGGAACACCCTGTCCAAATCCAACTGTTCAGTCCGTTTATTATTTTAAAAGTCTTAGAACACATAATGTGTTCTGGCGTTATCTGTGCTCTAACAGTTCTTTAAGCATTACCTACCTACTATTAATTAGATTAGAACAAAAATTCTGAATATGTTGCAATATCAAATTTGACTTACCAAATTTTTTTCCCTCTCTCTCTGCTTTTAGTAACGATAAAGATTTCAACAGTAGAAACCAGCCGTCATTTTGTATTATGAGTTAGCTATAGACTTATTTACGTCTTCTATCATTATCAGTTAAAATCATTCTGAGAAGATGTAGCATTTGCGACCTTAATGTTTGACAACTAGCTAAAAGATTGCATATATATAATTCTAAACATGCAGTTGCCAAACCTATGAAGTGAAAAAATATATATATTAATCCTAATACACGAATTCTTTTTAAAAATGGGTCCTAAATATTTTTTATTCAGCTCGAGCCTCGAACTATTCCATGAACTAAAACATCAGTCTATAGAAAAACTTAGACATATATAGCAGTGCAAATCCCACTGAAAGACATAAACTCCAAATTCAAGAAATAAATTTCAAAAGCTTTAAGAAAATATAGTTTTTTGGTTCTACTATTGAATGGGAAAAAGTAGAGAACAAAAGAAGCGACCATTAAGGAGAAAAGCCTGAAGACAAGGGAAAGAGAGAGAGGAGGGGCCATATTGTGTGCATGTTTATAAGCCAAATTAAAGAGTGCCCTGCGCCTTCACATCACACTTCTATTTCACTTTTTTTTCCAACACACTTCTATTTCACTATCCATTAATTTTTGCCTGCTGTTGAACTATTCTCTTTTTTTTTTTTTTTTTTTTTTTATTTTNTTTTTTTTTTTTTTTAATCTATAAACCTTATGATTTTTTTTAAATATCATACTTTTTTTTTTGTGTGCAAAATGAGGGATACAAGCCACTCAACTACCTCACTTCGACCCGAAAACTTCTCGGATTACGTTCATTGCATGTGGTCCAGTTCACATGTCACTATGAATGAGGCTACGACACACGTCCACCAAATATGACATACTCAGTTCTCCTCTAAAACCCAATTATGTAAGGGTTGTCTGATGTAAAGAAAAGGGTTTATTATCTTTTGCACCTAATTATGCTTACGTTAACATGTTAAATTATTGTGTTTGTATAAGATAAATATACATGTTGAGAGAAAAATAAACATGTTACTTTATTTTCAAAACAAATTTAAATTTTTTTTTTTTTTTTAAAGCTTTAACAAATTTTGTATTTTTCTTCGATATATAGATAATGATATTTGAACGATAAATTCAAACGCAAACACACATATAATAATGTTCAACAACCGAAAGATAAATGTAACATGGTCTACAGATGGAAATGTGGATGATTTTGGTTCTTCTTTGGGCTTTTTAGGTCAGTAAATACACTCTATTACATCCTTTTCCAACTAAATATCATTGTTGATCATTTTGGAGCCCAAATACTTTGATAATACAGCCGGTCTAAAAGTGACGAGTGTCTCGTAATGTTTTATAGAGTCAAAGGCTGTGATGATAATAAGGTGTTTTTTGTGTTAGAGACTTAAGAGAGAAGAAGATCATAAAAGAAAAAAGGATGGTTGCGATGAAGAGAGAGAGAGAGAGAGAGAAGATGTGTAATTAATTGAAGATCCCAGTCGACAAATGTGGATTAAAAGCATTGTCTACCCGACATTGTGGATTACAATGAAATGGACCACTCGATCGAGCCATATCTTTTTGGTCAATTCCACCATCCTTTGATTCCTTTTCACATTTATTCACCCTTGTTTGAATTACTACTTGAGTGTATTACTCTTTCATGTCTTTTATTTGGTCCATTTTTGTTATATAACCAAAAAAGTCGATTATATATATTACTTGTGGACTCATCATGTTGAATTACGATTGATTTTGACCGATAGAAATAAAATTTAGGTTACTGTTTTTTGTATAAAAAAAAATATTAGAAAAAAGGTCCAACCATATTTAGACGGAAAAAAAAAAAAAAAATCGGAAATAATGTATGTCTTGAGAGAGTGATAACTGGAACCCACTACACGAACGAGAGAGTACGTTTCATTGAGGGGACTTTGACGTGTGGCTCCTAAAGTCGGACACGTGGCCCATATAGTAGATGAACATGTTGGTAATGGCAATCATGATGATGATGATGGTAATGATGAAGGGGCATGACCATGGGAAACAAATCTTTGCAAGAGAATCGATAGAAAATCGGCATGTCGTTGCCACCACAAACCCAACTGCTCATTATTTCACGTTTTGCTGAATAACCTTTTTTTTTAATGTATTGAAAACTTTAATTGGAGCGAAAAACAAGTAAATAATTTAATGATAATAAACAAAAAGGGGCATCTTTGATGACGTCACCTGTATCTCTCAAGATTTTGGCGGGTCCCGTTTCTGCATTCATTTCATCTGATGATTATTTTTCTTTTTTCTTTGGCAATGCTTCTGATGAATTTAGGACTTGAAGAAGGTTTGGAAAAATCTGATTATTGAAGAAGACTTACTGACTTAGGATATAAGAAACTAAGAAAATGATAAGTTATAAGGAAAAATCTTGGCGAACAAAGGTTAAAGAAAATGATAAATCCAATTTTGTATAAGTTTTAAATGATTTTGTTGAGTACATATTTTTCTATCCATGTTCTTCAATTTTTACCATTTAAAGCTTGAGTAATTTAACTTTATAGAATGCAATTTCTCATTTTTGATATAATATATGTAAATTCAAAAGATTTTTCACCAATATCTTGTCCAAATTTTGTTTTCGTTAAAAAATCGTCTAAAAGTATACAATATCGGATTTATCATAATTTATTAGTGAAATATTATTATTTTTTTGTATGTCAGCGCTTTCTATTGGTGATTAACAAATGCGATTAAATTTGTAGCCACCTTAATTACTGGACAGTTTTTTTTTTTTTTTTTTTAACACTATTACTGGACAGTTTTATGTATTTGTTATGGATGTAAAACTTTCGAATATTTTCAATGAATGATGATGTGATATATTATAAGATATGATAATTAAAAAATCTACCAACTCTATAAAAAGATTTTAGATTTTTTAAAATATGATATTATATATATAAAAATCAAATATGGTGTAAAATCAAGCGGTTGTGGGAGTAGTAGTAGTATATAAAGCAAAGCCCACCTCTTATCTAATCCTTAAAAATCCTCCAAAAGATTTGTTTTGATTATTTTATTTCAAACCTTTTGTCTTTTTTTCCTCTGCGCTGTCTTTCTGAAATACAAATACTTATATTTTTGGATCACAGCTTTGCTTTCTCCACAATTCAAAGCTAATTTAGTTTTATTCATATTTCCCTCTCTCTTTTGCAAGATTTGGTACAAGAAATAAACATTTTTATCAGATCTTGTTTTATTTATTTTCCTCGCCTAAGCTTCACCATCGTAAACTAAAATTATAATCGAATCAAATCCCGGAGAAAGAGAAAAGAAAAAAGAAAGTCGAAGACTTTACATCGGGGTTCATCGATTTGAGATTCTTTATTATCTTCAAATTTCTGCAATGGGTATGGCAGCAGAAACTCAGTTTCATGTATTAGCTGTTGATGATAGTCTGTTTGATCGGAAACTTATAGAGAGATTGCTTCAAAAGTCTTCGTGTCAAGGTAAAATGAGTCTTAGGAAGAAAAAGTCTTAATCTTTGTTTTCGTAAAATCGAAGAAAGATCTAATAAGCTTTATGTTATTTCGTATTTGCAGTAACTACTGTTGATTCAGGCTCAAAGGCGTTAGAATTTCTGGGTTTAAGACAGGGTTTTGAGAGTAACGACCCAAATGCGCTTTCTACAGCTCCTGTAAATCATCAGGTTCGGATATTTTGATCCTTCTTTTGTTAATTACTTTAATGTTAAGTTATCTTCGAATAGAATTTACTTTCTATTTTTGTTTGAAAAATGTAAGTAAATTTGGTTCTGACTGTTTCTTCTTCTTCTTCTGTTTGATTGTGACATTCAACAGGAAGTTGAAGTGAATCTTATAATTACAGATTATTGTATGCCAGGCATGACTGGTTATGATTTGCTCAAGAAAGTCAAGGTACTTGTGTTTTTTTTTTGTTTTTCTTTATTCGATTCGATCTCTGGATATTTGTTTTAGAAAAAACTGAGAAAGTTTTCGTGTTTTCAATCAAGAAAGTGAGAATGTCAATAGGAGATCTCTTTGGAATATTTTCTCATGTGATTTGTTTAATTCCATCTCCTTTATGCTATTTGATGTGATAACATCTTTTGATTAATCCGGGAAATTAATTAAAAGCTTGGTTTTCATTTTGCAGGAATCATCAGCTTTTAAGAACATACCAGTAGTTATAATGTCCTCTGAGAACGTTCCTGCAAGAATCAGCAGGTAAAGAACAATGAAAGTTTGAGTTTGATCCTCTTTAGATTGTGTTTTGGTACAGAGAAAATCTTTCATTATAGTTTAGTTTCTTCGGGGAAGTAATGGAAAATTCTATTCTTGTTGTGTCTTAATCTGAACAGATGTTTAGAAGAAGGAGCTGAAGAGTTTTTCTTGAAGCCAGTAAGATTGGCTGATCTCAACAAGTTGAAACCTCATATGATGAAAACAAAGTTGAAGAACCAGAAACTGGAAGAGATTGAGAAACCTTCAAAAGCCGATAATGTAGTCCCTGCAGCAGTAGTTGAACCAGAGATTAAAGACTCTACAAAAATCGAAATCCAAATCTTGCCTCTGCAACAAGATCTGCTATTAGTACAACAAGAGGAGCAAACATTGAGTACCAACAACAAGAGGAAGTCAATGGAAGAGGGGATCTCAACTGATAGAGCACGTCCTAGATTCGACGGTATCACAACCGCTGTCTGATCTATAGCTATGATGCTTTTTTTTTTTTGGTTTCCGATTTTAGAGTTTTGTAGATTGTTCGTAGGAATGCTTCTGCTGGTACAAAAACATGGTTTCAGTAGGGAATGCAGATAATGATGATGTATGGGGATAATGTTTATATGTACATCAGTAAATCTTACATGGTGAATAACCCAATTCCCAAATTTTGTTTCACTCCTTTTTTTTCCTACTTTTGCGTAAGAGAAACTCAACTTTGCTATCTGATATGTCACTTTATTAGCAAACTGTAGTTTTCAATTGAATTCACAATGTTACTTTGGCATGCATAGATAGACCTGTCCTAGTGAACAGAAAGGTATAAATCTGGTAAATTCTGGTGCAGACGTGTCACGGTTTGTTCCATGTTCTTGTTTCTTACCTAATCTGAAACAGAATTTCAGGACAAGTTGCTCACCCTGTCCTCTACATTCTCACTTCACAGATCAAGAATCTTGATGAGAGTTGTTTCACTTTGAAGAAAGATCTGTACTTGTTACATCATAATCATGATCTAACACCCAACAAGAACAAAAACAAATCCAACAATAATGAATTTATTGCTTGATGTGTTTTGAAACACCGAATTATGTTTGGTTTGTTACATAAATTCTTACTTAAAGAACCTATGAAACTACAAAAGCTGAGACAAGAAAAAACAGTGTTTTCTCAAACCGAAGCTAGAGAGGACAGGTTTTGAAGGCAATGTCTAGATCAGAGATCAAATCATCAGCATCTTCAATTCCTGCAGATATACGGACAAGATCTTCCGTCAAGCCTCTGGCCTCGCGCACTTCTGCAGGTATGCTTGCATGTGACATGAAGCATGGCATGCTTATAAGTGACTTAACACTCCCTGTTGTCAAAGGGAAAATGTGGAAGAGATCAAAATCCAAAATAACCCAAAGCTTATTAGAGATTCTTCAGAAGAAACAGAAAATAAGTATTTTTTGAGTCTCACCAAAACTGACAGCTATGCTGAAGTATTTGGTGGTTTCCACAAGATGCTTAGATAGTGCAACCGATCCTGTTATAAAGCTAAAAACTGATCCTGCACCCTTTGCCTGCAAGTTTGAAAAGAGCTAATCATGTGTTGAGAACTTAAACTATCTCCTTTTTTCGTATATTAGTTAATGCTCTTTAGTACCTGAGAGAAGTGGAGATGGTGACCAGGATGATCCGGTAGACCAGCATAATACACTTTCTTCACTCTTGGATGAGAAGACAAGTACATTGCAATTTTCCGTGCGTTTTCCTGAAGATTTTTCCCATCTAATGTAAGTAGTGAAACCAACAAAAAAAGAAGAAGAGAGAACACAGCATTTCAAGGTAACTAGAGGGGTTAAAGTCAAGACCTGTTGCTTTTCTATACGTAAAGCCATTGTTTTGATTCCTCGTAGGCAAAGCCAACAGTCAAAAGGAGCTAATCCAGAACCTTCTGAGTTTTGGAGGAAATACAGTTCCTTTGCCAATCTATTATTTTTAACACAATTATAGATATTATAAAGAAATCTCCCAAATACATGAAAGCAGAAAAGAAAAAAGAGTAGAGGCAACACACTTTTCTCCTTTTACAGCAAGCACACCCGCCATCACATCACTGTGTCCGGCTATAAATTTAGTAGCCGAGTGCATCACAATGTCTAGAAAGCCAGACAAGTAAAAAAAAATGAGTATTAAAACGTAGTTAGGAGAACTAAAACGAAACTTTTAGCCACTAGTAAGAAATTATGAGTTGTTTTTACACACCGGCTCCAAGTTCTAGTGGTCGAGAGAGCACTGGTGACATGATACTGTTGTCTACCAACACAAGCGCACCTTGAGCATGAGCCATCTCAGCTATTTTCTACAAAGACAGCAAACCCATAGAACCAAATTAGCATTACAGCAAACTAAGTCGATTTCCGCCATGTGGTTTACTGGCTCCAAACTTTGTAAAAACAGAAAATTTACTCGTATATCAGAAATTTGTTGTCTGGGGTTTGTTGGAGACTCAAGCCACACAAGCTTTGTCTGGGGACCAATTGCAGCAGCGACCTCGTCTAACTTAGTTGTGTTTACTCGTCTACAAGATATCAAATGGAATCATTAAGCTATCTTAGTTTTAAGAATAAGTAGTTGTAAAATTTCGAATCAAGGGTAGCAATACTAACTTTACCACAACGCCAGATCTTGGAACAACTTGGGATAGTAATCTGTCTGAGCCACCATATACATCATCTCCAGCAACAATCTCTTCGCCTATGGAAACAAAATTATATATACCACAATGAGACCAAGCCTATGCTACCGATCCAATGGAAAGACATGACAATTCCGGAGAAGTCAATATCGGAAATTACCATTTTTGATAAGGTGTGTAACAGCACTAAGAGCAGCCATTCCACTAGTAAAGCAAAATGCTCTATCTGCCTTGTCAAGCTTCGCAAGGAGACTAACAAAAACCCATAAAGAAAAACATTTTATAAGAAATGTTGTACCAAAACACATACAAATATAGCTAAATCACATAGGAATCGAGGAGATACTAAAGCAACAATTACCTTTCCAATGCATCCCGTGTAGGATTTCCACTTCTTGTATAATCATAAGGTCCATTTTCAATAGCAGACGGCTAATAATAAGAAACAAAAAGAAAACAGCATCAACAGACAAAATCTTCACATGATAATACGGATTCATGCTTCAGTACCTGCTTAAAAGTAGCAGTTTGGTAAAGCGGAGTGCTCATTGCATCAAAGGGATCAAATTTATTATCCAAGTTCACCAGTAACGTAGAGACGCTAGCTTCTTCTTTGATATTCATAGCTGCAAAACATGGAAACACAGCAAAAAAAAGCTAACTTTATGATTATCATCAATACGATTCCAAAATTCAATAAACAAAAGGTATTTAAGCTCAACGAACCATTTAAGCACTCAGGGGTATTGTTAACAGTAGAATGAGTTTGTCCATCGACACTTTTCTCCATCACGCAATTCAGCTTGAAAAGGTTACGATTTGAGATCTGCTTCTTCTCCCAAGTTGGAAAATTGGAAATGGAAACACTGATCGGAGAATTCTTACTGAGCAAACCCTTCAGAGAAAAAGTATCAAATATCACTAAAGTTGGTGGAGAGACCACAAGCAATAGAAATTGGGGAGAAAAGGGATTAACTTTATTTGAAGTCCCTAAATAAATTATAGTATTAAAATAAAGGGCTTACTCGGTCGGGGAGATCAGCGAAGGAAGGTACGAAGGAGGAGTGAAGTGATAGAGAAGATGCCATTTTGGTCGATGACAGAAAGAGTGAATAAGAGCTTCTTCTCCGGCGTCGATTTCTCGTCTGAGATATTAGCCGACGACGAGATAATGGCGGCGACGGAGAGTTCTCTCGTGCTCAAGTGAACAACAGTGGGAGACGAAACAAAAGAAAAGAGCAACTACTGAAGCTGAAAGTATCGCTTTAAGTCTCGGTTTGGTTTGTTTCGGTTTAGTTTAAGATACGAAAAGACAAAACCGTAATGAATCTGGTCGGGTTTTATTTACTAAAAAAAATTCAATTCAGTTAGTGGTTTCGGACAATTTGTATATTCTTGATAACATTATGGAATATATCAATTTCATAAATAATATAGAAACTGAATAAAAAAATATATACAAAATTATGTGATACATTTTTTAATAAACTGACAGGAAAATAAAAACGTGGGGAAAGTAGGTAAACACACCTACTCTAAGTTCCCATAAGGCTGTACAACTAGTGTAATATATTCGTCGGTGCCAAGAAAAAAAGGAAATTTGATAACAAAAAAAAAAAAAAAANTAAATCAAGCCTTTATAGATTTTGGCTACAAGAGAAGAGCTTGCTCTTGTTGTGACTTGGAAGAATTGGCTACAAATTGTCAGAACTAACCCAGCTGTAGACAAATAAATATGGTCGATTCTTCAATATCTAAGCATCGTACCATAGAGAGAAACCAAAAGCAGTGACAAAACAGACTTAATTATAAGATAGCTCTCGAGATGTTGAGCTACTTGACCAGACAGTCTCTCTTTGCATTTACACAATGTTTCTTTAACTTCTACTTCCTGACCTCAGGTTTCTCCTGATGCTGCTCGATGACTCTGTACTCTTCCTTCCTGATTCGTCTTTTTCCCCTGAAAACCTTATTTAACTTTACTTAACTGTTTCTAATACGGTAGCTAACTAGCTAAAGTTGTGTGAGATTGTTGAGGAAACATATGGAAGTTTTCACATACCGCCACTATTTTGGATTAAAGAACGAGGATTGGTGGCACCACATTGCTCAGAATCTGGCTCTTCCTCCGAGTCAGATGGTGCTTCCTCCGAGTCAGCTTGCTCTTCCTCCGAGTCAGCTTGCTCTTCCTCGGACTCAGTTGCAATCAAATTATCGCCTGATTCTTCCATTGATGGATCCACAATATCACTCTCTGAAACATCTGGGATAAGACAAAACACTCCTTTAAAACGACAGAGACCAAAAATTGTCGTTAACTGGCATTTGATTATCATAAGTCTGGTACAGTGGACTTTGCTTCAGCCAAGAGTCGAAAATTACTAACCTTCACCTTCATCATATTCTTCTACAGGTTCATCTTTCACTTTGCTGAGGACAGCAAGAGATTCCATGGTCTTGGTTTTTTCTCTATGAACCTCGGCATTTCTTGCGGTTTCTTCTTGTTCTTTCTTCTCCATGTGGAACTTGTTGATCTTCTCTTCAAACTCTTCGATGCATGCTTTGAGTTCTGGTTTCGCAAACTTCTTTCCCTGTTCAGATTCACAACCAGAGGTCAAACTCACATATAGCAAGAAAAAAATGGCAAGGGTGACAAAAACCAGAGGCACCAGACCTTATTGATTATGCTTCTAAAGTTCTCGGTCACCAAATCCTCTGCTAAAGCATGCTCGTACGACTTAAATGACTCGATAAGTTTTTTGATTCCCTTTTCTGTGAATGTCAGCAGAGAAAGAGAATACGAAATGTATTCCCACTGTTTTCCATCTGCAAGTTTAGGTGTAGACGTCAAAGGGATATACTTTCTATTAAACCCAAAACAGGTGTAAGGATATATCATCAATACAAGCATACCTGTGACCCCGCTAAACCTATTGCAAAGCTTCTCAACCAGAGCCTCCATCTGTTTGTCCTGGAGATTGTTGAGGATATAGATGAGTGATTGAATAAGAACAAATAATGGTCATACTAACTTCAATATTGATATTGAAAAGCTATATACCTTTTTGATGGAGCCGATCAAGAATTGCATGACATTACAGAATGACTCCCTCTCTAAATTCCGGTTGGATAACTGCCCAAGTATATCGGGAAGTAGATTGTATATGGGATTCGATCCTGGATTTGTTTAGCAGAAAAGAGGCTCAAGTGTTAAATTTCATTCAAAGGTGGAATATGTCATGTAAAGTAGATATTGCAACTGACCTTTCTTAGACAGTTCATGGAAAAATAGTTTTGCGAGACTGGAGATCCTCTCCACATCATCTTCTATACATATAGCCATTTCATTAATATGCCCTTTCACCTGAAATTACGATTCACATAATGAAACCTCAAACTATAATTGCAGATATTTAAAGAGAGGAAGGAGAGAGAGGTAAGGAGCCCTACCTTCATCATATCATTCAATATAAGATGTGAAAGGACCAGGACAGCATTTTTCCTGACAGAAACTGAAGCATCCCGTAACCTGGCATACATATTTTCTGTCCAAGGTTCTAAAAGATTTGGAAAACGAACTGCCAAGTCTCCAAGGGAAAGGGTACAATTTGACCGGACAACTTCAGACGGTGCATTTTCAACAACTGTGAAGAGAAGCTGAAGATTGGATTCGCTGGCAAACATTGAATTTAATGCATCAATGGAACTATAATTTCAGTTTTGTGAAGGATAGAGAGAATATATGATAATGATTTAATCTCACCAGAAACTTGCATCAATAATCATAAACCTGCATAATGCAAGCATTGCGGAAGCTTGTAGTTCAGGATGCTGTAAAAATGAAAAGACAAATTTTATTAGCAAACAGAAGAGATAAAACACAAGCTTCTAACTGCATCACACAGGCCATAAAACATAATAAATGAATGGAAAACTAAGTACCTTTTGCAGCAGAGAAAAATTTCTGCAAAGCTTTGAGAGAAAAGATGCACACTCCCCAATTAAATGCTTCTCGCCAGAACCACCAGAAACAATTTCTCTCTCTGCTCTTTCAGCAAGTGTATCAAGCAGAGCATCATCAGAGGCAGCAAGTCCTAGTTCAGCACTTATGCTATTGTTCTGTAAAACAAAGAAAATTTTGCATGAGATTGCACTAGTTAGCAAAAAAAACCAATTACGGTTGTAACATTTGTGCAACCAGCTGCGCTTTACGAAAATCGGTCTGTACCTCTTGCGTGGCCCCAAGGTTTTCGTCTGTATTCTGACTTTCAGCAGCCGCTTTGTCCTTTTTAGTCTTCTGTCTCCGGATCTTCTGGATACAGGATTCTATATAGACCAACTGGTTCATGGCTATGTGACTGATAGCGAACAAGAATCTACTGAGTTTTGCTACTTGAACTGGAGTCAGAATATCAACTTTATTATTGTCGGTATCAGTCTGTGCTTCATCTTGTCCAACGACATCAAACACAGTGCTCAGGGACTTTTTTATAATAGTAGAAGCCAATGTTTCTGGAGTTGGGTGGATCATGTATATGGCGCTTATGGCTTTATCGGCAGTTGCATAATATATGTTTTCTGGGAGCCAGTTCCCAGTGATCAAGCTTTCAAGAATACCAAACAATCTGCTGCCACTGCTGAGCAATAACTTTTTCCTATCTTCCTCGGAAAGCCGCTGAATAGCTGTGCATGCAGTTCTGGCAAGTAGAGGTTCCACTTTTGCCCAACGGCCAAACCCAATATCAATAATATCCTGCATGTGTGATCCAAGAATCCTAGGAGACAACGTTGCAGCCATGCAAAGGATAGATAGTGCCCCACGACTTTGCTCTGCAGTTGTCCCATTGATGTTAAAGCAAAAGAAGTCCCATAGAGCCGATGTCTGCAAAGACAAAGATGATTGAAGCACTTAGTAGCCTCCAGCAGGTGAAATCAAGAAATAAATTTCTCCAGTGAATCAATAATCCATAACAACGCTCATTATTTTTTAGTTGTTCTTGACTGTGCATAAGCACAGACTACAAATATCAAGTGATCATAATTCATAGCATACTCATACACTCGAGTCACAGAACCTACCGTGCCGCTAGATATTTCACCTTTTGACACTAAAGCATTAACAATGAACTCTAGTGCTGCCTGATCTCCTATATTTGAATCTATGGCAAGGTTCAACAGCTGTTTCGCCGTGTCAACTGGATTTTTCCTTATGTAGATTGAGATGAAGGCATTCTCTACTGCCTCATAGATAGACTTATCCTGAGAAAAGGCCTGTAGAGAGAACAAAAAACAAGGTTTTTAGCACAGAGTATTAAGGGGATGGTAACTAAAAAATGCCAGAAGAATGGATTCTTATGAGTTATGATACATGATAAGTGACCATACCAGAGGCAGAATTTTACGAAGACAAGCTTCTGCACCATCAATTTGGAACTGCTTACACCTCATCAACAAGAGAATGGCATTCTCAACATCAGTGGCAGAAGATGAAGCCATTAATTGAACGAGGATCGGCATACTAGCTGACATGCACTTTGAGAACATCAATCCAGCCTCAAGGGAAGCAATCAAGGCCTTGGTTTGCTCAAGGTTGCCAATATCTGGAACAGTAACATCCTTCTCACTGATTTCTTCTCCATTCTCTGGCTGACAGCTATCAGATAGACTATCTTGATGCATCTTATTTGTAGCTTCAAGATGCAAGTCATCGATTTCACCATCTCCACTGCAGGAGTCACCATCTGACGTTGACTCTTTTGATGCATGCTCAGTAGGGAGGCTTGGTTCAAGTTCATTCAATTTTCTTTTATACTGCTCCAGGGTTGCTTCAAATGAAGCTATCCGAAGTTGTGGACCAAAGGGGTTATGTTGCAACATCGTGATCAGTAAATTCAATGCAGATTTCCTAACAATTGCACTCTTATCTTCCAGTCTTCCAGCAGATATTGTTGCAACCTCGTTCCATAGGCCAATTGAAACAGAATGCTCTTCACACAGTTCAGCCCACACCTGAAGAACTCGGCTCCTTGTATAGGCTGAAACATCTCTACATCGTTCGAGCAAAATTTCCAACATAGCTTGCTTAGTTCGCAGACGAAGGGACTTGGAACTCATATCTCCCTCCACATCATTAAATGCTTTTGCAACTAATTTTCCAAGAACACCAACTAGTGCATTTCTGATCTTGTATGATTCACCACCAAAATGAGGGACCAAAACTCCAACATTTGTCGAAATTAGTTTTGGCAGACGATCAGCTAGCTCGACCAAGAAACGCCCCACATTATCAGCCC
This sequence comes from Erysimum cheiri, assembly GCA_900406345.1. Lineage (NCBI taxonomy): Eukaryota > Viridiplantae > Streptophyta > Magnoliopsida > Brassicales > Brassicaceae > Erysimum > Erysimum cheiri. The sequence goes on from OVAQ01001358.1 coordinate 13,557, forward strand.
CAACTGTATCTTTAACGTAGGATTTTGGGTCAGTCCTCCCAATATCTCTAATGATTGTTACGGCCAACGTGCCATCTGAATACTTACTTTCAGCTCTAGAAACTGCATCAGCAACATGTACAACAGCAAAATCATATTTGTGTATCAAGTGCATGATTGAGGCACATGACTGCACAATGTAATGGTATTTTGTTGCAGATGCTCCGATGATACGGCACAGTGCATCTTTTGCTTCAACATCTTTTAAGATTGTGGCATTCTCAAAAAGAGTGAACGAGTTTCTACAAGGAAATAATATGAAAAAGTTGTGAGAATCTACCTCTAACATGGAATATGCAAGATAAACCAGATTCATTAGGTCACAGAAATTACTTGACAATGAAAGACAGGTAGTTTTCATCTAGGTCTGATGATCCAAAGAGCAAGGATAGGTTGATCTCAAGAGAATTTGCTATCAAATTGAGCATCCTACCCCTCTGAGGTTCCCAGTTCCATGACTGGACAATTTGCTTTTTCCTCCCTCGTGCTGCGACCTGTTCATCCACAATATCACTATCGTAAAGGCGACAATAAGAGATGAATTTTATTCTATATGATATTGCACTATCAGCTGGAAAAAGAGAAAAGACCTTTGTGCTGTCGACTGAGCTGATGCATGACTCTTCAGTCATAATAATAGTGAGGAGAAAGAAAGTGTATATTTTCAAGGCATTGCGATGTGATGTGATCCTATCAATGATTGGAACATCATCCTCCTGATCTTGGACAGATCGGGAGATGGAATCAACATTGGGAAGAAGAACACTTAGATTGGAGCGGAGGCTTTCTACAAGATTACACTTGCAAGATGGAGGAAGACTAAAGAAGCTCCTGACCAAAGAGTAGACACGATCAAAAACGTCTTGATCTTCTATACAGAAGAGCTCTCTATCAGATAGGTCAAAAGATACACCTGTTACATGAGAAGACAGTTAACTTAAATGCCTCACATATCAATCACAAGAGTCATAGCACTCAGTAAATTCCTTTTTTTAGTACAAAAATCTCCTCCTATCGATAATTAGATACTCTAGATCTGTAAATACCAAGTTTTGAATGCAGTCTGAACCAGTAACCACGCAAGCTAGTGAAAGAAAATAACTTTGGGAGACCAACATATTCATGTCAAACACAAAAAGAATGGACTCTTTTACTTCAAAGTATGATACTGAACATCATAATGAACATACTTAGTATTAGTACCACTTTCCAAAAGAGCCAGAGAAGAAATTTGGGCTTCCACACATTTCCAGACACGCACAAAATAAAAATTTCTCTCGACTTCAATTAATGAATTTTTGGGTCAGCTTCACTCCAAAATACACGAAATTCTTACCACCTATAACGCACTCGAGTGACTAATCACTATCTTCACAATGCAATTATCCTCTCAAATTGAAATCGCAAACAAAATCTAAAGGCTCCGGGTAATGAACCAAATGCTGTAGTTCAACGGTTGCATCTCAATCGAGTTTCTCGAAAAAATAGACAGAAAGTTTAAGAGAAGAGATACGGTCCTACCTTTGACGAATTCTTCAAGATCGGAAGGGCGAAGAGAGGTCACATCGACGGTATTCTGAGCGAACAAGCGGTGATTGTCTTCCGGATCTTCTTCTAGGGCTCGCAGAATTTGAGGGAAAACAAAGGGAGGAGCCATTTTTCTAAAGAGAGAAACTGAGAGACGTTGCTCAGAGGAGAGAGAGAGAGAGAAAGAGAAATTTGCCTTTAGCCAGATGCAATTTCAAAAGGCTAACGGAGCGGGAATTCATGGACCATCATACCGGGTAGGGTTCCGGATACCAATCCGGGTCGGGTCCCATGATTTTCCCCAATTGTTTATTTTATACTTTAATTTATTTATCCGGGTAGAGTTCCGGATACCAATCAAGATAGCTGGTAAGTTTTATTAATCAAATTCAAACACGTGGCAAATTTTAAATGGTTAATAGATCCTTTACCGTACCGAATCATCTTTGATTTTTTTTTTTTTTTTTCTCCCAAGATTTTGGCCACTCCAATGGATTCTCTGGCCAATCATTTGATCTAACAACAGAGAAAGAGAAAGAAGCAGAGAAATTCAGAGATGGCGATGCCGCTGGGCATGGCGATGTATCTGATGAGAATGGTTTGGTATTCTCTGAGTGGTTGGGTCTTCACTTGCGTGGCTATCGCCGACGAGATCGCTGGTTCTCTCAGAAACGGAGATATTGGTCCTTTCCATGTCGGATAATCGATTCCAGATTCCTTAGCTCTCCCCTCTGTGCGTATATGTTCTCCTCTTCCCCAAATTTTACGTTTTTTCTTTCCCTCTTTTGTTTTCGATTAGAGTCGCTTCATATTCCCCTTGAAATTGATACTAGTTTGGGTTAATAGAAGACAGAGATAGACCGTATATGCTTGAAAGTAGAACATTTTTACGTTAAAGTGATTGATGTATGTTTTGAGTCACTCACTGTGTGTGTCTTTGTAACTAATGTTCGGCTTCGTCTATGTGACTATATATATCTTGCGAATTCCATTATTAATGTTGATGATGCTTGTTTCCTTGCTATTGTTGGTCCATGAACAAAACTCAAGATTTTCTCAAATCAAGATTTAGCTGGTTTTTGTGTTCTTGTGTTGAATAGAAAGTATGCTCATGCTTAGATAATTTCTCTATTCTCTACGTGTGGCGGAAAAAAAGTTCATCAGCTTTGGTGATATAATCCATATATAGGAAGAGTTTCTNTTTTTGTGTTCTTGTGTTGAATAGAAAGTATGCTCATGCTTAGATAATTTTCTCTATTCTCTACGTGTGGCGGAAAAAAAGTACATCAGCTTTGGTGATATAATCCATATATAGGAAGAGTTTCTATTTTCTAACATAATACAATGCCTGACATAAGTGATCACATAAAACTTCCCTGAGATCATGTTTTTGTGATCCCAATATGCATTGGTTAGACCCAAGATTACCTTTTGTTTCCATTTTTCTTCTTAGCTTACTAGTCATTGTTGTGCGCTCAGGCCTTTCTGATTTGACGAAGGGCTTATACTGCAATAAATGTGCAGAGTACACGAGCGCACGTCATTTGAATTTGCTCAAATCTTCTTATGGTACGCAGGCAAGGTTCTAAACTAATCTATAGCTGCTTGTTTCTCTAATGCATCAAGCATTTTAACCGAGAGAGAGAGAAGAGCAGTATATACTTTGTATAGAAAGTAGAATCTCAGACCATTAGTGACCTTATACCTGTGAAAAAATGTTGTTGAAAACAATTGAGTTCTATTATTTCCCGAATCTTTTTGCCTCTTCTGCTTGGAATATCACAAAAAGGGATATTTTTCCTTTAAATTTCCTTGTATTTTTAGCTCGTTGACATCAAAGAAATCTATTTCATTCATTGGAGAACCAAACTCATTTCTCTGCCAAGATCCACCTCTATAACTATTAAGCTCTCCTCTTTTAGTAACTTTTCTTGTCTTATGCATATTTTTATCATTTCATTCTTTGTAGTGATGGGTTTTGGATGTTGAATCTTTTCCCTCCGTTTTTGAAAAGAGTAAAAGACAAAGGGCAAAGTCCCAAAAGAAATAAAGAACCGTAAGGAGTTTGTCTTGTGCAATTCAATTTCTTCCTTTATATTTTCTCGATGTCATTCTGTTGTTTATGTGTCTATATCCTTAGACGACTTTAAATTAAAATGTGGTCCAATTAGTTTTTTTTTCTAAGTCATTTTTGCAACGCGGCTTTGATCTGATTTAACTAAACCATACTGAAGCATCATATTTCCAAATACATTAACATAATGCAACATGTAACAGCAAAGCACCGTACTTTCTCGCGGGATTAGAATCTACAGCTAATCTTTCTCAAATTATTACAAAGACTAGTCAACTAAATAGTACCAGCTAGCAAAACATCATCTTATTTAGGAAAGAAAAGGTATGAACAAAATAAAGATAACTTTCTCAAATTATTACAAAGACTAGTCAACTAAGTAGTTTCATTTTGATTCAACTAAAGATAACTTAATAAGACATTATATTACTTTTACCAAAAA
>OVAQ01001359.1:0-18563 GCA_900406345.1 Erysimum cheiri
ACTTATGTTTCGGGTCTATTCGGGTACCCGTATTTTTTCGGCTCGGCTCCATTCGGGTCCGAGTACTTTAAAAAAAAAAACTAAAACCCGTTCGGATATTTAACCGGTTCCGGTTCCTCATTTTCGAGTCGGATTCGGGTCGGTTTTTCGGGTCCGAGTATTTGTGCCCAGGGGTAAGCCTAGTACTACTACTTATGAAATGAAAAAGAAAACGAATGGGAAGAGTGTGGGGGACACGAGAGTTGCACGTGACAAAAATTATTCAATTGGTAATTAATAGGTGACTCTGACAGGAAGTTAATACAACGCGGAAACTCCCTCTCTATTCTCTCTAATTTTAGTTTATCCAAGTTTTAATTCAAAAGTGTATTTACAATTCCTACCCTTTCTCTCTTTGTTTCTCTAATCTCAAACCTCTGTTTCGTCGATTTGAAATCCAAACACATTTTCGAGTCCCCCACTCTCGTTTCTACGTTCTTCCTTTCGCCGGAGGAAGAATGTTGATGACAGAGGCGGCGGTGCGAAAGATGGATCCATACCATTTTTAATTAGTGTCTGTTTGTCCCATTAATTGTCTCTAGGGGTTTTTTTTATGGTTAGACCTTTATATAGCATTTAATGGGGAATTGTTTTGGATCTTGCTCAAAGATGAATGATAATGAGGACGAAAACGTTGACTCCTCAGTGAACTCTAAACCCTTTTCACGTAAGCTCTTCTCTTTCTTTCATCTATCTGATCTCTGTTTGCGGCATTCTCTTGTTGTTTCCTTGAGCTACATTTTCCTGGATTCTCCGAATATACCGAGTTAATGCATTGCCGATATGAGTCCTTACTGTGATGGATGAATTGAAGAAGGAATATTTATGTTTGTTTATTGAGGTGTTTTAGTTGACTTAAAAAAATAGTAGTATGTATCTACTACTCATGAGGTCCTACTCGAGTGAGCAGACATAGAATGAAATTAGTATAATATTTCAATTTGTCTTATTCTTAATTTGTATATGGTCTTTTGAGCATGGCTTATAGAGGTAATGACTTAGGGTTGTATATACCAATCCACACAATTAGTAAAAGGAAACACTAATCACAACATGAGGAGATAGGTTTATGTAGTTACTGGATTCATCTTAATAATGACAGGGGCAGAGAGAACTCCGATTCCCCTGTTCTTGTATTAGTAACTTTGCTGTTGAGAATTTTAGAGTTTCTGTTTATGCATTCCTATCTTTGATGTAAGAATGTGGCACTCTTCTTGTCCAGGAGGTGATAGTGATACTGGAAGAATCTCGAATCTGTCATATCCCTGGAGTTTGAAACCTCTAATTACCAGAAAATGTGAAGCTAACAGCACTCTTCCTGCATCGAACAAACAAGGAGATATAATGCATTCCCTACATTTGAAGTCCTTTACGTTAGATGAGCTAAAGAATGCTACAGGAAACTTCTGTCCAGAGAGTCTAATCGGAGAAGGAGGGTTCGGGTTTGTTCACAAGGGTTGTGTTAATGGTGGACCTGGAATCGAACTCGCGGTTGCTGTAAAGAAGCTTAAAACTGAAGGGTTTCAGGGACATAAGGAGTGGCTGGTAAGCTTCTTTCAGTTCATTTTATTACGATATCCCTAGAGCTAGAGGCTACCCTTTTAGAATCTTTACATGTGTGTGGTTTCTTCAAAGAGGGAAGTGAATTATCTCGGAAGATTGCATCATCCAAATCTGGTGAAACTGATTGGCTACTCCTTGGAAGATGAACAACGTCTTTTGGTTTACGAGTATATGCCTAATGGCAGCTTGGAAAATCATTTGTTTGAAAGTAAGTAAAGAAACTCTTTTCGAAACCAAAAACTTTTGTGTGTTTTTTTTCTTTAAAATCTCTATGACCTGAATCCTGCTTATTCTAGCGGGTTCCAATGTGCTCTCTTGGTCACTGCGTATAAAGGTCGCCATTGGTGCTGCTCGCGGGCTTTGTTTTTTGCATGAAGCTAAGGACCAAATCATTTACAGAGACTTCAAAGCATCAAATATTCTTCTTGATTCAGGATTAAACGCCAAACTCTCAGACTTTGGACTGGCAAAAGAAGGTCCAAAAGACAACCGTTCACACGTGACAACCGAAGTCATCGGTACAGAAGGTTATGCAGCTCCAGAATATCTAGCAACAGGTTTCTCATTATTTAATGGCTCGTTTGATTCCATTCCAGTTATAATCATCAGATGTGATTTTCTAAAACACATTGGCCTTTCTCTGTTAGGTCATCTAACAACAAGATGCGACGTCTACAGTTTTGGTGTAGTCTTGCTAGAGATTCTCTCTGGACGTCGAGCTATAGACAAAACCAAAGCTCGAGAAGAAGAAAACTTAGTGGATTGGGCGAAACCTTACTTGCGAGACAAGCGAAAAGTGTTTAGGATAATGGACACAAAGCTCGTGGGTCAGTACCCTCAGAAAGCAGCGTTTATGATGTCTTTCTTGGCTTTACAATGTATCGGAGAAGTTAAGGTTAGACCATCGATGCTTGAGGTCTTGTCTCTTCTTGAGAAAGTTCCAATTCCAAGACATAGAAAAAGTAGAAGCAGAGGTTTTGCTACTAACTCTGCCTCTATGTCTTCTAAACGGTTTCTCAGACATCCTAAGGACTAAAACTCTTTGGCTTTTGAATCGTTCTTTTGTGGAAATGGAATATAAACTTTTTTTGTTACTTCATCAATAATTATGATTAATTACGAAAAATATAAATTCTAAACATGGCCATGATCTATTATTTAATTTTAACCATACGTTACATCTTGTATCTTAATTGAGCACATATGAATCAGTTATTGGCTGTTATACACAATCATGATCATTGTTATGTGCATGTCAGCATGTGTATATATATATATATATGAACATGTACATAGTGTACATATATGTATTGTATGTACTAGTACTATTTACTCGAAATGATTGCATGTCATATATGCATGGAGAGACGAAAAGAGAAGTCTAATCCAAACCTAAACGCCCCTATAAATTACTAGTACTAATTAACATTAATCATATCTTCTCGTAACTCCAAATTTAACAAGACAATCAATTTAGCCGTCAATACCCCACTTCTCCTAATACATTCATCATCACTTCTCCATATCTTACTACTTTCTCCCCTCAATGTATATAAATCTTTTATCCCTCATCGACTTTGACAAGACAACTTCTTTTTCTCTCTCTCTCTCTACAATGGCTGATCACAGAACCACAGAAGAGAAGCCATTCTCATTCCTAACCCATTTACCATCCTTTGATCACAGGTCAATTTCAGAAGCTTTTGTTTATTCTACTTTGTTAATATCTTTTCTTTTCTTATAAAAACTTATATTTTCCTCAGTTTTTTTTTTTGCAAACGTATGCAGCTCTTTAAGTTATCCTTTATTCGACTGGGAAGGCGATCTTGATCTTGCTCTCCACGAAAACTCTGCCTCTCAAGCTTTTCCGTTGACTACAACTTCTCTGCCTTTACCCGATCTTGAACCCTTGTCTGAAGGTATAATATATAGTCACATAGTTTTCGTATTGTAGAGGTCTCATGGGTTTTGCTTTGTTCTGTAGATGTACTCAATTCATACAGCTCTGCATCATGGAACGGAACAGAGCAGAGCAAACGAGATGCTGCTTCTTCGGAGAAGAAGATAGAAAATGGAGCAATGAAACAGACGACTAAGAAGAGAAAACTCAACGACAGACGCAGAGAACATAGCGTGAGAATCATCAGCGATATTACTACCTACACAACTTGTCCAGCTTCAAAGGCATTGTCGAAGGAAACTGTCTCTCGCTACTTCTATATGCCCATAACTCAGGCTGCTATGGAGCTTAACGTTGGTTTAACTCTTCTGAAAAGAAGATGTCGTGAATTGGGTATTCGCCGATGGCCTCATCGTAAACTCATGAGCCTAAAAACTCTGATCAGTAACGTCAAGGTATATTGAACAAGACACTGCAAATTAGTATTATTGTTTTTTGATTAGTTATAACTCAAAAGTGAGTTTTTTTTTAATCATGTGAATAGGAGCTGCAGAAGATGGAAGGCGAAGAGAATTCAGAAAAACTGAAGAACGCGTTGGAGATGCTCGAGCAGGAGAAGAGGACGATTGAGGAGTTACCGGATTTGGAGTTTGAGGACAAGACAAAGAGGCTAAGACAGGCGTGTTTCAAGGCTAATCACAAGAGGAAGAAGAAAACAAGTCTCAAGTTCGATCAGTCTCAGATGTCTATACCCTCGTCCTCAAGCAGCGGATCAGTTGTTAGTGATGAGTCGGTTAATGAAGCAGGAATGGAGAGTGATGAAGAAGTGAAATATCTCTTGAGTGGTTTCTCAAGTGAGTTTAGTGGTTTGTGAATCTGTTTTTAGTGGAAATTGGGGATTGTAAAGCCAAATGCTTTTTGACTAATTCAATGAACAGAAAACATAAATATGATACTGAATACATTGAAGAGCAACATCATTAGTGTAGATACTAACAAATTAAAAAGGGAGATAGAAAGAAAGGAAAGACATCATTTCTGTTCTTAAACATTCAGCTTCTCAATCTCTCTCCTTAGAGCATTAGCCCTAACCAGACTCCCAATGGTGTTCACAGCCAGCTTAAGATCCTCCAAAGGACTGCCCGGCGCAACTCTCTTGTACAGATAACTATCAAATGTCATCTTCTGAACATACTCATCAGCACACATCTCCACAAACGCTTCTCTAGCCGGATTTGATCTGTAAAACACTTTCTGCAACACATCAAGCACCCTGTACGTAGGCAAGTATGTCTTATCCCATTTCTCCAAGTACTTCCTCAAGTCCCCTTCGTCAATCATCTTCTTACCTGTTGCAACAAAAACACAGACTTTCAAATTCACTAAAACCTAAAATGTAGGAATCCAAAAAGGCAAAGGCGGGTTTTTTAACTTACCATTCTGTGAACCTTCAACAATGGCTTCAGCACACATCCTTCCACTCTTAGCAGCAAAGTAAATCCCTTCACCAGAGCATTTAGTCACATACCCTGCAGCATCACCTACAAGAGCCACTCGTTTGGAGAGCCTGCGTGGTCGCGGGTGTTCAGGAATAGGGTGAGCCTCGACACGAATGATCTTGCCGCCAAGAATCTTGTCTTTAGCTCTGTTTCGGGTGGCGAGCTGGAACTTCTTAATGTCACCTTTGTGAGTCACAGTGCCTGTACCAACAGCTACATGGTCGCATTTGGGGAAAACCCAGCCGTAGAAGTCCGGCGACACATCATCTCCAACGTACATCTCAGCTAAATCCTCATAGTAAGTCATTTTATCATCAGGAATCCTAATTCTCTCCTGAAAAAATCCCCAATTTCACCACTAAGAAGATGATCTTTCAAATCCTAACAAGTCCATTCATCAACCATTGAACAAAATTAAAACTCTTGAAGAGTAAAGAATTAGACCTGAAATGCGATGGCGTAGTCGTAATCACCAGCATCAATGGATTTGGCAACCCTAGAGTTAGCTCCATCAGCTCCAATGACAGCATCAACCTCCATTGTCTTCTTTGTTCCTGTAGCTCCAGTTTTGCCGTCGTACTCCGTGTAATGCAGAGTGTACGGCGAGTCCCAGTTCTCGGGATGATCCATCTTAAGGAAGAGACCGTTAATAACGGTGGCTCCACTCTTCTCCGCTCTCTCTCTCAGATACGCATCCAACACTTCTCTTCTCACCATACCTATATACTCATGATCCTTAAGCGTACGGCCAATATCCACAGCGATGTTCGAAGGCGATATCATCTTCATCTTCGTCACTCTCCGGTCGATAATATCCAACGGCAAATTGAATTCTCCGACCATACAGAGAGGAATCGCGCCTCCACAAGGCTTACAGTTATCCATCTTACGCTCGATGAGAACCGTCTCGATACCTCCTTGGGCTAGCGTCTCTGCAGCAGCTCCGCCTGCTGGACCACCACCGATGACGGCGACGCGGAGTTTACGGTTAGAGAGCTTGGGGCTAGATCTGGCTGCGGTTACTCGGAGAGAGCTACGTCGCTGGGGGAGAGAAAGTGACGACGGTACATGGGAGACGAAATTGGTTTGCTCCGTTGAAGATTGACGGAGTCCGGTGAAGGATTTGAGTGTAACCGTCGCCATTGTTGTTGAAAGAAGCTTGAGGAGTTGAGTGAACACACGAACAATGGAGTCTCTCTGCTTCAGTTTTTCTGAATTGTTTTTGTTTTAGTGGATTGGATATTGTTGGAGATTTCCGAGGCATTGTTACCGTCGGATTGAAAAATGGACGGTGCTGATGAGATGAGGATAAAGGTTCTGGTTTGGGTATTTTTCGTATCTGTGGCGCCCATTTTGTAGAGCAAACGGCTGAGTTCTGGCCACGTAGGACAGTTATGTAACTATTTTGTTGTCTTTTGATTATTTTATGGGCAATAAACATCCGTAGATTTTCTGGTTCACACAAAAATGGTTCAATGGATACTTCAGTGTTGTTTTTTAATGACCAAACCGATATTTCAGTTTATTATAGTATCTTTTTCACAGTAAAAACAAAAAATGAAATTTTTTCAACCAAAATTAACTTGATCCTACCTAACCAGCTGGGTCGTAAGGTATAAATCAAACCAAACTACTGTTGGAATTGCGGGTTTACGAGTAATAACCGGCCCTGTTAGTCTGGATTTCAAAACACATTTTAATCAAAATAGTATCTCTCTCTGTTTTATCACTTTTATACTCTGTTCCAGTGTTAAAAAGAAAAGTACTCTGTTTCAGTCAGAAAAAGCCTAAACCACACTAAATGCTCGCCATCGTCCAAACGGCTCAAGCACTCACTTTTGGTTATTTATCAAGAATATCATTCGATCACCTGAATTATTTCAAGCCTTTGGTCCATTGGGCTTGATATTGGCCCATGATTAAATATATTCCAGTCTTAGCTCATGAGTAAAAAACAAATTACGAACATGAAAATTTTAGAATTTTGTTCCTTTTCTTTCTTTGGCATGAATAACGTTTTTAATTTAGTTTTTTTTTTTTTTTTTTTTGTCAAGCAGTGTTTTTTAATTAACATATGATTTTATTGTAGAAATTATATTAGTGAAGTGATCTTGGTCTAGTGGCAAAGTCCACAGAAGACAGACACCATCACACCAGGGATCGAGTCCCCGACTCTACAATTTAATTGTAGAAATTAGGCTAATGCGCCCAGTTGTGGCCCAAATGTTAGACAAAAAAATATATATATATATATATGATTTTATTGATATTTTTAGTAAGAGTGGCTATAGTCACGAAATAGCAAGTGAAGAATACATACAGGAGGAGGACAATCATAAGATATTGATACAAGTTTTTAATTTATTTAAAACTACAAGGAAATTAAATATTCCATATTAAAGTCCTTTATTTATCTTCTAGTTTATCTCTATAAATAAGTTCAGAAACGTAAAACTTGAAATTATTTACCACAAGATTTAACATTTCCCTAAAATAACAAAATTTCGAGTTTACGGACAAGAAACGGTTACAACTTACGACACCAACACGAGGAAAGAGTAGTTGAAGTAGGTTTGAATCAAGCATAAAACAAAAATAATAATAATTGAAAAAATAGAATCGGTTGGTTCATCAACTCAAAATCTACCTTCACCTCTTTATTCTCACATTACTCCTCCACCTTTCTTACTTAGTCCTAATTTTTCACCTCCAAAACCCTTTAAAAACTACTCAAACAAATCATTTTCAATCAGCACACATTCAAATTTGGCGACATGAAGTTCTGCGCTATTTTCTTGTTGTCCATCATTCTTGGAATCAACGGCTACGATTGCAAGATTGTCCAGTTTATATTCGGAGATTCATTGTCTGATGTAGGCAACAATAAGAATCTACCGAGGAGTTTAGCGACGGCGAATCTGCCCTTTTACGGTATTGATTTTGGCAATGGTTTGCCTAATGGAAGGTTCACTAATGGCCGCACTGTTTCAGACATTATAGGTAAGTCTCATGTGTATGAAATTATAAATTAATCAATGATCATGGTATAACATGTGAATTACGTTTTAGTACAATCTTATAATGGTTATGGTTAAACTTTAAGGTGATAAAATTGGGTTGCCAAGACCAGTAGCCTTCCTGGATGTATCAATGAATGAAGATGTAATACTTGAAAATGGAGTGAACTATGCTTCAGGAGGTGGTGGAATCTTGAATGAAACTGGTGGTTATTTTGTAAGTCTCGTGAATAAAGTTTTAATTTTCAAACTATATGAATAAAATTCATCAGAGAAATGATTTTCTAGCGATGTTTTTTTTCTTTTTTCATGGGGGTGGTATTTGTGAAGATCCAAAGATTTTCGCTGTGGAAGCAAATAGAACTATTCCAAGGGACTCAAGATGTAGTTGTGGCAAAGATAGGGAAAAAAGAGGCAGACAAGTTCTTCCAAGATGCTCGATACGTCGTCGCTTTAGGCAGCAATGACTTCATTAACAACTACTTGATGCCTGTCTATAGTGACTCTTGGAAATACAATGATCAAACCTTCGTTGACTACTTAATGGAAACACTTGAATCTCAACTCAAGGTTAATTTACTCTAAGCAAAACACTTCAGTTACATACAGATAATTTTAGTTTTTATAAATCGTCTGACTGAGACATATTTTGTGTTATTATAATGTTTTAGGTGTTGCATAGTTTAGGAGCGAGGAAGCTAATGGTATTTGGGTTAGGGCCAATGGGTTGTATCCCACTCCAAAGAGCTCTAAGCCTCGATGGCAAATGTCAAGACAAAGCGAGTAATCTTGCAAAGAGATTCAACAAAGCTGCCACCACAATGCTCCTCAATCTCGAGTCCAAGCTTCCTAATGCAAGCTACAAGTTTGGTGAAGCCTATGACCTCGTCAACGACGTCATCACTAACCCTCAAAAATACGGTAATATACAACTTTGATGAAATCAAAAGAAGCATTCATAAACGACATTTTTCAATTTTAAAATAATCTATCAAAGGTTCATTTTCCACACATGATTTTATTGGTCACTTAAAAAAAAAAAAATATATATATATATATAATCCAATAAAAAAAGTTGGATAGTTTCGTTTCATAGATACCTGTTTTTAATCGCTGTTATCATCGTATTAACTAATTTTATATGTTTGTGTGCAAAATATTATAGGTTTTGATAACTCGGATTCACCGTGTTGCTCGTTCTATAGAATCCGGCCGGCGCTGACGTGTATTCCGGCGTCGACATTGTGTAAAGACAGAAGTAAGTACGTGTTTTGGGACGAGTATCATCCCACCGATAAGGCTAACGAGCTCGTTGCTAATATTCTCATCAAAAGGTTTGACTTCATGCGTGCCGATGACGGTACCTCACCAGCTCCTTCTCCAGCGCCGGATATTTCTCCTTCTTCCGACCCTAACTGATCAAATTAATATCTAATTAAATTATATGTAATGATTCTGTATATTGTTTGATCATGTATTGTGGAGAGTTTCGTTTTTGTCTTTCATTTTAATCATATGAAATAATGTTCTATTTTCTGTATCTTGTTATTCATCTGTTGTATCTGTTAATTCCAGAATTTGTGTTATATATAACTTATAATAGTAAAGATATTATCATGTTTGAGGTGGTTGTGTCCTCCACTGTCTCAGTGTCTCTCCACCAAATAAAACGAAAATAACAATAATTAATGTTGAAAAGATTACACAAAAGATAAATTAACGAAAATGGCATATTTAAAACAGTTTAAGGGGAAAAGGAGAGCAAAAACCTTTTTGTGTTACAGTGGATGACCTAACCTGAGCTAAGTTAATGGTGGAATTTTTGGATTAAAAAACTCTAAAAGTCTCTTTTACCACCTTTTTAGACATGGGTTACATTAGTCTTACCAAATATTGATATCTTCACATAGCCTTTTAGATTAAGATTCCATTATTAAGACTCCCCATGCTTTGAAATCTTGATACATATCATATAAAGTGATTATTACTCCCTCTGTTTCAAAATAAGTGTCACTTTAGTTTTCTGCACACATATTAAGAAAATAATTAATTTTACATATTTTCTATATAAAAACACAATTACTTATACACTAACCACATTTGAACCAATAGAAAAATAAATTACACTATAAAATTAAAAAAAATTGCATTGAAAGTCAAAAACGTCACTTATTTTGTAACATAAAATTTTCTCTACAACGACACTTATTTTAAAACGGAGGGAGTACATTTTTATAGGATCTAGAGTACAGGAAATTTGGAATTAACATTCAGAACAGTGAGGAGTGTGGCGGTTGTTAGCTCCTGATCCTGGATAATCGTTAATCTCCTCAACGTTCATCATCCTCCGTGTCATTGTTCTTCTCTTAGGATCAGTTTCAGTGCGTCTCTATGAAAATATGAAGCATCCAGACAAAATAATCAAGAACAAGAACCAAACTAATCTTTGCTCACATTGTATGTGTCAATGTGTGTGTCAGTGTGTATGTGTGGAGTAAATTCTTACTAGTTGGCTAATCTGATTCAATTCCTGTCTTTTGGTTTCAAAGTCTGTTAGTTTCTCATCAGTTCCTGAAATAATTAAGAAATTAAAACAAGAAGGAAACAGAACAAGAACAAGAAACTTGAGGAGGTTAAAGAGAGAAAGAGAGAAGTATTACAGACTTGCAGTGATTAGGACAGGCTTCAATAAGATCACGAGAGACAGAAGAGCTAAAACCAAGAGCATTTGAAGACGAAAGACTTGTCTTCTCGCCATCTACACTTTCCCTCAAAAGACACAAGATATGTTCTGTTTCTTGATCGGTTCTCCAGGTAAGATTTGTCTGATTTATACAAAAACAATTGCTCTGTTCTCCAAGTAAAGCTTTGTCTGATTTATACAAAAACACTGTGTGCTCTTCTTCTGGATCTATAGGATTATCATGGAAGAAGATATTGATATTAAAGAAAAGAATATTGTGCAAATTTTCTCATTTTCTTTACATCTCTACCGTTGATTGTGGAAATAAGCCTTTTGAGTTGGAGACATCACATGATGCTCATCAAAATAAAACTCTTCTTTTTTAAGTACTAGTGTTGTATTATATAATACACACACTGACACTGACACACACATATATAGATATGTACAAATCTGCTGAATATCTTGTATATAGTACACATATACGTTACGTGTACGCTCTACTTATCCACTGTATATAAACAACAACTTGTGCTACACGGCCTCAATCAGGACACAAATATTACTCATGACCTCTTCCGAGTCAATCTGGTTGCTGCAAAATAAAGAAACATAGGATTAGTTTCTGGATTTTTATTGTGTATAGAAAATCAGTTATCCGTGCACTAACCTGATTGTTATCAGAGAGGTCAAACACTGGGTTACTACAACCTGTGGAATCTGAAACCCAAGTCTGATGATGATCAGTAGCAGCAAACACCATTTGATCAGGAAATTGGAAACTGTTGCTAACAGGATGCATAGAGGGATCTTTTTGGAAGTTTAACTCGAAACCCTGCTCTAACTTCTTCTCTCTTTGCATACCAAATTGTCTAGGATATGAATATTCCTCGTCGAGTTGCAATCTCGAGCAGCTGCTCCCGTTTAGCTCATTTAACACATTGCCTTCTTGTCTTGCGCGGTCAAATTGTTGTTCTAGGTTGCAATTCTGATCTTCTTGATTTCCAGACTCAAAGAAGCTTGAGTAATCCGGAAGTGATGCAATTTCCCTATTTTCCATCTCTCTGTTCATCATAAAACTTTGAATTGAGGTGAACATACAACTCCAAAGGAATACTTTTTAAGAATTTACAGTTTTCACTCACCGATGAGGATGAAAACTTGAGTCAGCAGGTATGATTATTTGTTGGTTATTGTTATCAGGAAGCCATGAGATTAAATGATTTTCTTGAATGCCATTTATTACCAAAGGTGATGATATCCCGCTCTGAAACTGTATTAGAAGGTGTAGTCTGGTTTTAAGAATGTGAGAGAGAAAAAGAGGGACAATTGTTATAAATTATACATAACCTGTGTTGTTGTACATTCTAGTAACATGAGTTGATTCTTTCTGAAATGTTCCTGCAAAGGAAAAAGCTGCCTCCATTAGGAACTCTTAACATTTTCATGTTCGTGAAGTCATATATAATTAGACATACCTTGTGAATCTGAACTCTTTCAATAGATCGTCTCAATGATTCTTCCAAATGCTCCAGATGCTCAATGTTTTCGATTCTCTCCATGCTCGCCCAACAACTGAAAAGCACACAACAGAAGAAGACTCAATATGAATCCATCATCAGCATAGTAAGTTATGAGGGTTGAAAAATATAAATAAAATATAGAAAACCGGTACTTAAAACCGAAAAGCTCCAAAGTTCCACCTCAGTCTCCTATGACACTCCATAACCTGAGCTTGAAAAAACGCTACTTGGTTAGTCAGACCCTGTTCATGAAATGTTCAATACAGACTTTTAGAAATCAAAAGTCGAGACCTCAGAAGTATTTAGGAGAAAAATCATGATCCATCATCCTTACCTCAATAGTTTGATTCCTGCAGGATAAACAAAAGGACCACATTTTCAAGTTTTTTCCCAAGGGGCTAATAATGACAAATAATTTCCTGAATTTACGGTTACATAGAACTCATGTATCAAGTACCTTGCACCTAAGAAGAAGTCATTTATATTAACATCTTGATCCAGTTTCATAAAAGTCTTCTTGAGGGCCTATAACAATAGGTAGATATATGTCAGGTCAATATGTTTCCCAAACCAGTAAGTATTATGAGAAAGGAAGATAGATCCAATGAGGTTTTACCTCAAGGATCTCCAGTTTCCTGTTATGTCCAAAACAAAAATTATCAGTTTCATAACACAACTATATCAAGATCAGGAGTCTATATGAAGTTGAGAGTTGAGAAAGAAACCATGCGTAAACATATACCGTTTTGTCCTTTCTTGAGGAGTCAACTGCGCAAACTTGGAAATAACATCTCCAATGCATCTGCATCAACAAGAAACATCTCAAGATTCAGGTGAGGTTCCCAGAGGTAAGATATCTTCCCCATCATTTGAAATACACAAAACTTCAATAACTACACATGATCAAAGAAAGAAGCAAACATCAAAACAAGATGATTCACTTGATTTTTCCATTATCTACCTCTGATCCCCATGGAATGCGGTAGGCCTTCCCGTAGGAGAAAACATAAGAAGAACGATATCAATATCACACAATATGGATAATTCTCTGGCTTTCTTCAAAATCCCACTTCTTCTCTTTGAGTATGTATTTTGCCTGTTGCTACTACTCTCTAACCTCTTTATCATCAGCTTAACCCTTCCCATTCTGCAAATCCAAATCTCATTAACTCTTACAATTTTCACACAAAGATGATATTAAAAAGGATGAAACAATTCTTCGAGTACTAAATTCAAATACTTCGGAATTCTTTTGTTTTCAAAGCGAGCACTAATGTAATTATACGAAAGATAAAGTCTTTAAGCCAAAGAGAAACCACTGTAAAAGGACGAAAACAGAGAATCTGGACCTTTTCTTGTGGAAACAACAGAGGAATTTAAGAAGCAGAGAAAAACCATTGGAGGCACAAACAAAAAAAAAGACAAAAGAATCCAGCAGAGAGAAATAAAAAAAGGAAAGATTAATGGTGAAAACAGAGAGCTTACAGAAGCAGACGAAAGGACAACCTTCGATTTCGCAGGAAAACTTAAAAGTCGACCAACGGAATTGTGTGCTCTGTGTAGGGGAGAGAAGAAGACAGTTTAATTCGTTAATCAATGAGGCTGTTTTGTTTAATTAACATTAAACTTTATGATGATGATGATACTCGAAAGTTTGAACATTTTCTAATGGGCCTGTAATTTCTATAATGGGCCACTAATATCTTCTTTTTGTACACACGAGCCCAGTCATATCTTTTGAGTTCCTTCTTTTTGCCCTAATTTTCGCCGCCACTGATTTTTCTATTTAAAGCCATCGTGTGATTCATTGGAGACAAATTGGAGCCGCTTCTCTTGAATACTAGTCTTGTTATATCTCTGTAAATTCTATTATCGATTCGAGGGCTTTCTAAAGATTCAATCTTTTTTGCTCGTTTTGAGTAGTTTCTGTTTTATTGTTGTTTTGTTTTGATGCCTGTGATGGTATTAAATATACTTTGAGAGCTTAGTCTCTAGGAAAACAAATTAATCTGAGGCATCCTTCACATCCGATATTATTCTCTAGTTTGTACATATAGGCATATGATGAATCTCTAAATTGATTGTTTTTATAGTTTGTTTATGTTTAGTGTCAGTGCAAGTGATGATAAAAAGACAGGGACATCAGATTCTCCGTAAGGAGAAGTAGAATGATGAGTATGTCTAGATGGGAATCTCTCTGATGCACTTAACTAAACCACTTCATGATTTTGTTTTAAGCTTTGGTTAATGATGTTTGTTTTGTGCCGATGATGTATATCTATTGATGTGTTTTCATCAGATTTTCATAGTGATGAATTATATCACAATTGTCACTACCTCTGAGGCATATTCTTCAACTGTGTTTTGTTTTGGTTTTTGTTTACCTGCATGTGATCTTATTTATTTCCTTAGAAGCCTGGTGATTGCATCTAAGAACGGAGATATGAAGGGATGTTTTGTTGTAGCCTAAATCTTGTTTGGGCTCCAAAGCTTACCCAATGTAATCATCTTGCTTTACTGTATATGAAGGCCTATTAATCCAGATCCTGTTTCACATTTGAAGTTTCGTATCTAGTTTTTTTTTTTTTTTTTGCAGATGGACGTGTCCATAGAGATAAAGAGATTTTAAGCTTCCAAGATTTGTAATTAAAAGTGATTATTTTTTGTTTCGGAACTATTGTTGAAGACAGATTGTATAAATCCTTTTTTAATTCATGATATCTTCTCTATTCAGGTTGTGTTTCTACTTATTATATACATGCTATACAAAGTGTTATTTGACCAGATTTTCTTAGGTAAATTTATAATTAAAAGAGAACAACTTAACGAAAAAATACAAGACAGGGATGCCAGTGCTAGGGGACTGGATTGTCCGGGTTACTCATGTGTATCCGGAGATCAATCTTCTTGCAAATGGATTGGCTAACCAAGCGCCAAATTTTGTTAGGGCAATTTTAGAGGACGATGCGCGTAGAACCTCGTTCCCACGGCAAATTTGTACAGTATTTGATTTCATTTTGTTCGAATAAATTGGGGGAGACATTCTCCCTCACCAAAATAAAACTTAACGAAAAAACAGAGATAACAAAGATTTTAAAAATGGAGATTTTGTTTCTCCTTATAGTAAACCTTGCCCAATATATCTTTCTCCAGCATTTTGCTCTTCACATTCAGACAACAACCCACAATTGATACATATTTCAACTTCTCCAGATTTATACTGTTGTTAATAACAAATGGTTTCCCATTGAATGTTTCACTAAAACATCATTCTGAACCATGATGCTTTCCAACAGAATCAAGACCCTCTGTTCTGCTTCGAACAATCCGATGAAACACTTCCCTCACTTTCCTCTCAAACGGATCCAAACCATTCTTCAAAGCTTCTTGAAGCTTACCCAATTCCTCAACCCTCTCTCTCACTTCCATCTCTTTCTCATCAGACAAAGGAAACTGAACAGAATCAACCAATTCATTCATCAATCTTGAACTCCTCTCAAACTGATGTATCTCTTTCAACAACCCACAACTGTTCTTCCTCTCTCTCTTCTTCGATTCCTCAATGATCCTATCGTGCAAAGACATCAAAGACCCTCCCCATTGGTAATTCCTAGGAACATTGAAATGCACTTGCAAGCCTCTGTCTTGACAAGGAATCGCTGCCACAAGAGCCCACATCACAAACAACAATATCGAAGTCATTGTATAAACCGGAACAACGAGACCATTAGTTGCAGTAATGTCACTAGCTCGAGGAGTAGCTAGATTGTTCCCTATAGCTTGTAATTGCTTTGAAGCTGACCATGATCTTGAAACACTCCAAGAAAGCGATCTGAAATGACCAATTGTTCTGTGATGAAGATGATCCTTGTTCCTTCCAAATGAACGGTTACGATGCTGCGACGACACTGAGCTTGAAGATGAATCTTTCTCATCAAGCATTCCAATCGCTAACTCAATCAAAGTCTTCCTCGCACGACGGAATTGACCTTCTCCGAGAGGTCTCTGGCTACTTCCACCACCGGATCCTCCACCTCCGTTGTTGTTGAAAGCGCAGATTACGATTTCGATTAGTTTCTGCCATTGACGGATCTGTTCAACACCGTCACGGATCGCGTTACAGACATCGAGAGCTTTAACGCTTCTCTCGAAGTAATCTGAAATCAATCGATCCATGGGTGGTTTAGTGATCAGAGAGCGATGATTGATGACGATGGCACGAAACTCTTCTTGACAAGATAGAAACGAATCAAGAAGCTTCCCAACCCATTCGAGAGACAAAAGATCTTCGGAACCAGAGGCATTGAGATCGATAAACCTCTCAGCAACTTTTCTCTGAAACGAATCTAACTCAGCCTCCATTTGAGTCAACTCGACTCCCACCGTCGCTGAGTCAACCGAGCTCACCGCCGCGTCACGCCGTAAATTCAGTAATGACCTCCCGAATGATCTTTGATATTCCGTTGCTGGCATCCTCAAAACCAAAAACAAAGCTGAAATGTGAGATTTTGATAATCAAAATCGAGAGAAAATTCTCATTACCAAAAAATAAAGATGGCTCCTTTTTTTCTGAGATTGGAGCAAAGAGAGAGCTAATGATGATAGAATTAAAAACCCTAATGGGAAAGAGATTGGCTTTATATTGATTATTGAGAGAGAATTTTGACCGCGTCTTTTTTTTCTTTCTGGGATGTATTTTTGCGATAAATTTGGAAAATGGATTTTATTTGGTAGCTCTAATTAAAGTTTTTAAACATTCCAACGAAAAAGATCTTTTTTGTCTTTTTAAAAATATTTGGCGTTATTACTCGTCCGAAACACGCAGCTAACACGTCAAACTAATCTGATAACCCAAGTAGGAACACAAAATCTTTATCGGGGGTCACTTGCAAAATCTCAGCCGTCGGATATAGAAGAAGTGATCCGTCCAGACATATATGGCTTTGAGACATGATAGCACGTGAATGATGTAGGAACGGATGCCACGTGGCGATACGTGAGTTGGGGAAGTGTGACGGAGAAGGCGTCAATATAACACAGCTCATACTTAGTTGGCGCGTCATAGAGACTTGGTCCCGTTGATTCGTTTTTTTTTTCTCTTTTTTTTGGCAACTTTTCTAGAACCCTTAAGATCTGACGAGTTTTTTTTTTTTTTTAGATGTTGCTTCACTAATGAATGATCAAGTCAATTAATTTTAGGCACTATTTCTTGGTTGATAATTAATTGTATATACAAAAGCTTATTTCTAGTAGTAACTAGACCGGTTCTCGTCATAGTAGACTACTGGTACTAAATTACAAATGGATACATTGATGTACTTAAAAGTTGAAAATCATGTTTGAACCAATCTTTAAGTTTTGAACGAAAGCCTTTTATATTTTTAATTAATACAAGACGTAAGATGCACACTACACTAATTAGACTTTAATAATGTTTACAATAAGCAAAATAGTATGTAGTTATATATTCTTTCTTTTCTATTCTGTAAAATCCCCAGTATCTGGAAACCGTACCTAATTCGAATAAATTATAAATATAATAATTATAAAAAAAAGTGAATTATGATAAGAAATTTGAAGTATAGCACGTGTGAAATACAAGTTCCAAGAGACATAGAACAATGGAAGTCATGAAGGGAAACTTTATACATAAATAAGAATATGACAGACAAACTCTCCTTTGAGATTTGACTATTTCTTGAAATTTGGAAGTGGTTAAGAGACGTATAAAGTTCGTGCAATTGGCGTAGTTCGCGCTGAGGTCTTTCTGGCCAAATAAGTTCTAAGATACAGTATTAAAGTACTAATGTATATATTTACATCATTTTATTATAAATTTTACAAAGTGGTGAAAACTGACATGGTCCGAACCAAAATAATGTAAAGTTGAATAAAAATTTGAATAAAACAAAATGGTTCAGGTTCATTATTATTATTATTGACAAACTATGAATATACATGTCAATGTCTATTTTAAACACCAAATATCATAAATTAAGTCATTAAAATAACATATTAAACATTGAATTTTTTTATTAATACGTATCCAAACTTTGAAATATAAAATTCCATCATGATGGGTGTTATGCGAATAATATAATAAAATCATATATTTGGTCACAGAAAGATTTGTTTTTGGATGAAATATTACGATACTAATATGAGACCGAGATTATAGGGCGTGGTCCAGGGTTTAGAAGGCAACGGTCACAATATCTGAAGTAGATAGGTGCAGCCATCACTCGTTGAACACATCAAATTCCATATCATTTTCCTCTAAGAGCATAAATAACCCAACCGGTGTTCAAGAATATAAAATTATTAAAATACACACTCTCT
>OVAQ01001360.1:0-18557 GCA_900406345.1 Erysimum cheiri
AATCCCTAGACGTACGGGATTGATTTCGATATCCGATTAGAAATAAACTGTTTAAATTGGTGGACACAAATGATGGATAGTTTGTGCACAAAATAAAAATGATGGATAGTATACCATTTTAGACGGAACTCATTATGTTAAAATTCGGTAACAGGCGTTTTAATTTTAACTACAATATACATGTGATAAGAACATTTAAAAACCGAAGGTAAAGAGCAACAAATTTCTTTTACTCATATTAGTATTTGTTATGCATGTCACACACATCAGAGAGAAACCGAACAAAACACGAACCCCAAAACACAGGGATATATAGAGATTGCTATTTTGCTCTATCTTTCTTTCTGTCACACACACACACACACATTCTCTAATCTCTACAGCAAAGCAATAATGATGGAGGAGAGAAAGGATGTGTTAACGTTGCCTCTCACCGGAGATAAAGAGAAGAAGAGTACTACTTGTGGAATAAAAGAGGAAGTGAAGAAACAGCTATGGCTGGCGGGACCACTAATCGGAGTGAATCTGCTTCAGTTTTGTCTGCAAGTAATCTCAGTAATGTTCGTCGGACATCTTGGTTCTCTTCCCCTCTCCGCCGCCTCCATTGCCACCTCCTTCGCCTCTGTCACTGGCTTCAGCTTCCTCGTCAGTTTTTCTTCTAAACCCCCTCTCTCTCTCTCAGTCTCTCTCTATTCTCTACTCTATCTAATCATGTTTTCTCTAATCTTTTACAACAAAGCATTTTATGAGACACGGAGAATTAGTTTAGTTAACATGCCTTTATAATGATGATATTGATATTTAGCAATGTTCAAAAATACTGATAGTCGTTGATCCGGCGGCTAACAGGTTCTTAAACCCAATATTTATATGAATTAAATTTCAATAGCCTGATTATATGGAAAAAAAAGAAATTCTACACTGATTTACGCCAGTATAATTCTTTAAAGATATAGCTATCTACCAATATTCGAAAATATCGATAGCCCCACGTACTAATTTATGGAGCTTGAATAGTTAACTGTTTTTCTAGACAAAGAATCAAATATGCATACGCAACTTAGAAATTCAGACAAGGTACCCTGATGATAACTACAATTACGTTGACCGCTTACTTGTAAGTCAACAAGTCTAATCATAAGAAATATATTCACCTTTGAACAGATGGGAACAGCAAGTGCGTTGGACACCGTTTGTGGCCAATCGTACGGAGCCAAAATGTACGGAATGTTAGGCATACAGATGCAAAGAGCAATGCTTGTTCTTACACTATTCTCTGTTCCTCTCTCCATCATTTGGGCCAACACAGAGCACGTCCTCGTATTCTTTGGCCAAGACAAATCCATTGCACACCTTTCTGGCTCTTATGCCAGGTTCATGATCCCTAGCATCTTCGCCTACGGTCTCCTTCAATGTCTCAACAGGTTTTTGCAGGCACAGAACAATGTGTTTCCTGTGGTGCTGTGTTGTGGAGTCACCGCTTGTCTTCACTTGATCATCTGTTGGCTCTTGGTGTTGAAATCTGGTTTAGGATTTAGAGGAGCTGCTTTGGCGAATGCGATCTCGTATTGGATTGATGTCATTCTCTTGTCATGTTATGTCAACTTTTCACCTTCTTGCTCACTAACTTGGACCGGTTTCTCTAAGGAGGCTCTGCGTGATATCATCAGTTTTATGAAGCTTGCTATTCCTTCTGCACTTATGGTCTGGTAAGTCTAAAACAAAATGGTTACATTAATTAACTATATATTGGAGGTAACTTTGGACACAATGATTTGTATAAAATAGATTTAATGTGATGAATGTATTGATATGCTATCCTAATGTAGTGATAAAATTAGCCTTCCTAGCTGAGATTTGATAGAACTTTTTTTTTTTTTTGGTAAAAGGAGATTTGATAGAACTTGCTCTAGCCTTAACCTAGCTGAGATTTGATAGAACTTGCTCTTTCTTAAAACAAATTGCTCAACTCCATGGATCTCTTAATTAGTAAACTTTTATAGTACCAGCTTCATTTTTGGTGATGTTATTTGAGCAGCTTAGAGATGTGGTCTTTTGAGCTTTTGGTTCTCTTGTCCGGACTTCTTCCCAACCCGGTTTTACAAACTTCCGTCCTCTCAATCTGGTAAGTATCAATAATTGTTATCTGTTCTTCACATATAATGCTGAACAAATTTAGTTCTTCGTTGTGATTGAACTTAGTAAGAAAATTAATATTTGCAGCCTTAATACATCAGGAGCAGTATGGATGATCCCGTTTGGCCTCAGTGGCGCCGCAAGGTCAGTACACAAGTAAACCATATAACGAATGAACATATGCAATCTCATCATTAATTACCGTTAATTAATTTTTCTTTGAAATCCACAGCACAAGAGTGTCAAATGAGTTAGGAGCAGGGAATCCGAAAGCGGCTAAGCTTGTGGTTCGTGTGGTCATTAGCATTGCTATCGTAGAGAGTATACTAGTTGGATCGGTTTTGATACTGATAAGGAAGATCTGGGGATTTGCTTACAGTAGTGACCCAGAAGTAGTCACGTATGTAGCCTCGATGTTGCGGATTCTAGCCTTAGGCCACTTCCTAGACAGCTTCCAAAGCGTTCTTTCAGGTTATATATCTTCACTCAAAAACTTCTATACACAAATGTTTATTTGCTTGCAAGTAAAGGCAAACCACCCTACAAGTACCATTCCAGTGTTGGAACTCGGTTTAGACCGGTTATGTTGTTTATTGTTATTTTCCGGTTAAAAGGGGTTGCTAGAGGATGTGGATGGCAGAAGATAGGAGCTTTTGTGAATCTTGGATCATATTATCTTCTCGGAGTTCCTTTCGGTTTGTTACTTGGTTTTCACTTTCACTTCGGTTGTCGGGTACTATATATATTAATGAACCCAACTCAGATTCTCTCTTAACTCATCTCAAATTATTTCAAATCAATTTATGTCAAAGTTAGACATACGTACATATATATTAACAAAATTTTAATTTTAAGGGGCTTTGGCTGGGAAATATATGTGCACTCGCCGTTCAAGGTCTATGTCTTTCCCTCATCACATTTTTGACAAATTGGGATGAAGAGGTAAGAAGCTGTATAGTAATCCTTTTTTGAACATTTAACTTTAGATCATTTTATTTATACGGATATCTCATAGTTAGATATGATGCTTTCGGGCTGCGACTATGATTGTAATTGATGAATGATGATGATTTTGTTTCTTGGTTTATTTACTCGATAGGTCAACAAAGCTACAGGTAGAGTTGAGTCTTCTTCAGGTGTGAAAGAATTTGCAGCAGACAACGGGTCACCCTTATTGTATTATGAGTCCTGAGAGATATTCAAAACAAGAGAAACCTTGTAAGTGTAAAGTGGGGAATCATTAGTAACAACATCTTCACTCCTTAAATATAGGAATAAATTAATTAAATTAAGAAGAGTTTTTTCGTTGACAAAAAATTAAAAAATAAAGAGTGCATTTTTTCCTTTATGAAGGTATATATATATCCATTCTTTCTGTTGATTTGATCGGTTGCCATATTATTTTTCATATTCTGAAATTTAGAAAAATACAAAATTAACTAATTTAATACTATAAAATACTTTTTGGAAAAGCTACAAAGAATTTCCAAGAATGCTTCAAACCATCGATCGTTTAATCCAACAGATTGGAAATGGATTCGGCCGTCACTTATCTGCTGTTTAATTTCTTGTATTATATACATCTTATACATAAATAAGAAAATCTACCGTATTTCCAGTCTTCAACGTCTTCGAAATTTTCAATTTCTATCGCCGCCTAATATTTTACGTACCAACTAAAATAAAATAACAAATTACCATCCGGAACATGTGTTACAGTAACTTGTAACAAGAAGATGCCACCAAGGCACCAGCGGTGAGAAGGGTTCATCTCCCTATACACTTTTATGGAGGTTTCCACTGTAATGGTGACACGTGGACACATAGGTCACATGTAATTGTCTCTATAACCTTTTTTTTTTTTCCTCTCTATAACCTTAAAAGATAATAATACCCACACATCAGTAGAGAAACCGAACAAAGCACGCGCGAGGCCCCAAAAGACAGGGATATATAAGAGAGACTGTTATTTTGCTCACACACTTTCTGTCTCTCTCTCTCTCTCTAGACTCTACATTCTCTGCAGCAAAGCGATGATGAGGGAGAAGGTGAGAGAGGATATGTTGTCGTGGCCTCTGATCGGAGAGAAAGCGACGGGAAGTAGATTAATAAAGGAGGAAGTGAAGAAGCAGCTACTGCTGTCGGGCCCACTAATCGCAGTGAGTCTTCTTCAGTTTTGTCTGCAAATAATCTCAGTCATGTTCGTCGGACATCTTGGCTCTCTTCCTCTCTCCGCCGCCTCCATTGCCACCTCCTTTGCCTCCGTCACCGGCTTCACTTTTCTCGTCAGTTTTTCAATGAACCCTCTCTTTATATATAGTACTCTATCAGATCATTCTTTTCTTTTACAACAACGTTTTTTATGAGAGACCGACAATTATTAAATAGAGTAAAAGATCTAATAATTCATTACTTTTAAACATGGTATTGATATTTAGCAATGTCCAAAAATAAATCGGGCGCCCTAATAGAGCCCTAGAGACGAACTATACTTAGGTTCACACCCTGAGGTGAACCTTTAAATTCACCAAACATATCCTAACCAATAGTTTTGTCATGTCAGATTACTAATACAAAAAAAAATCTAAACCCTAACCACTCATTTGTCAACCCAAACCGATATCTAATTTCGTTTTAACTGTAAAATCTAAACCCTAACCACTCATTTGTCAACCCAAACCGATATCTAATTTCGTTTTAATTGTAAAATCTAAACCCTAACCACTCATTTGTCAACCCAAACCGATATCTAATTTCGTTTTAATTGTAAAATCTAAACTCTAACCACTCATTTGTCAACCTAAACCGATATCTAATTTCGTTTTAATTGTAAAATCTAAACCCTAACCACTCATTTGTCAACCTAACCCATCGGAGTTAAAATCGATGAAAATTGATTTTGGCTAACGAAAAAGATGAAGTAGAAGAACTGTCGACGGCGTTAAGGTATTACGTCGATCTTCCTTTTTTTTTTTTGTAATTATGTTTCCTCTTTTTTTAATTTTTTTTTAATTCTCTTGTATTAGTAATCTGACATGGCAAAACTATTGGTTATGATATGTTTGGTGAATTTAAAGGTTCATCCCTGGGGTGAACCTAAGTATCTGTCCCTAGAGACCGATTAATGGACTATTTTTAATATACGTACCGATTTTACTTTAAAAAATTCCGCTTAAATGCAAGATTTCTATTATTTAACTTTTCAGCCGATTTAAACCCGTTTATTTAGATTGACAAAAAAAAAAAAAAAAAAAAAAAAAAAAAAAAAAAAAAAAAAAAAAACCGTTTATTTCTGGTATCTAATAGTGTAAACGGGCTAAATCGAATTTTTAGAACCCTAATACTTAAAAATCTGCTTAAGCAAGAATGATAATTTACTGATTTCGACTTTACATCTTACGTTAGAAAAGTATTATTAAATCTGAATCTTGCATGATTGGGTGATTATTTTCTCCGTATTAAAACAAATTAAAACCTTTTCACATATTATAAGAAATAATATAAAGAATAACTAATATATACTATATTATTCAGCTACGATGTAGCTATCAGGCCATCTTGTCTGACTATCCAAGTTGCGTATGCGAATTTGATTCTTCTATGCTACTCCAGTAGCTACATGAACAAAAACATTTTGTCATTTTAAGTAGAAAAGCGAAAACACCAAAAATATACAAGAAAAAGGTGTTTGTATACAAATCTTTGATTTTATTTTTCATTTTTTGCTACCCCACAAGTCTACATTGAATGGTAAATGAAATGGACAGTCCAAACGTACAATCGAACGTTATATAAACAATTACGTCGAAACACTTACTAGTAAAGCAAGAAATCTAGCTAATCATAAGAAAACTATTCACCTTTGAACAGATGGGAACAGCAAGTGCGTTGGACACAGTTTGTGGCCAATCGTACGGTGCAAAAATGTACGGAATGTTAGGCATACAGATGCAAAGAGCAATGCTTGTTCTTATACTATTCTCTGTTCCTCTCTCCATCATTTGGGCCAACACAGAGCACTTCCTCGTCTTCTGTGGCCAAGACAAATCCATTGCACACCTCTCTGGCTCCTACGCCAGATTCATGATCCCTAGCATCTTCGCCTACGGTCTTCTTCAATGTCTCAACAGGTTTTTGCAGGCGCAGAACAATGTGTTTCCTGTGGTCGTCAGTTCTGGAGTCACCACTTGTCTTCACGTGATCATCTGTTGGGTATTGGTGTTCAAATCTGGTTTAGGGTTTAGAGGAGCTGCTCTGGCAAATGCGATATCATATTGGCTTAATGTCATTCTCTTGTCGTGTTACGTCAAGTTTTCGCCTTCTTGCTCACTGACTTGGAGCGGTTTTTCTAAGGAAGCTCGGCGCGATATCATCCCTTTTATGAAGCTAGCTATTCCTTCTGCACTTATGGTTTGGTAAGTCCAATTAAAAACAAAATGCCTACATTAATTAAATGAATGGAGGTAACTTGGAACAAGGTTTGTATAAAATAGTTTATTGAGATGAATGTATTGATATATATATTTTAAATGTATATATATATTGATATGCTATATTTCATTGTCCCAATGTAGTGTGATAAAATGAACCTTAACCTAGATGAGATTTGATAAATCTTGCGTCCCCAATAGATATTATTATATTAATTGCTCAACTCCATGGATCTCTTATTTAGTATGCTTCTATAGTCTCTTAATTTGTGGTGATGTTGTTTGAGCAGCTTAGAGATGTGGTCCTTTGAGCTTTTGGTTCTCTCGTCAGGACTTCTTCCGAACCCGGTTCTAGAAACTTCTGTCCTCGCAATCTGGTAAGAACAATACATGTATATATTAGTAATTGTTACCTCTTTTTCATAATTCAGAGCAAATTGTAGTTATCAATTGCCTTGTGATTGAAAATTGGTAAGAAAATGTTTGCAGCCTTAATACATCAGGAACAATCTGGATGATCCCTTTTGGTCTCAGTGGCGCTGCAAGGTCAGTAATAACACTAGTTTACCCATACAACCTAAATATGTATATAACCAAATCATGTAACCTCAATATTACTGCTAATTGTCCAAATCCGCAGCACAAGGGTGTCAAATGAGTTAGGAGCAGGGAATCCGAAAGGGGCTAAGCTTGCGGTTCGCGTGGTCATGAGCTTCGCCATCGTTGAGAGTATACTAGTTGGATCGGTTTTGATACTGATAAGGAATATCTGGGGATTCGCTTACAGTAGTGACCCAGAAGTAGTCACGTATGTAGCCTCGATGTTGCCGATTCTTGCCTTAGGCCACTTCCTAGACAGCTTCCAAAGCGTTCTTTCAGGTTATATATCTTCACTCAAAAACTTCTATACACATAGGTTTCTTTGCTTGCAAGTAAAGGAAAACCACCCTACAAGCACCATTCCGGTATATATTGGAACTCGGTTTAGACCCGTTATGTTGTTTATTGATATTTGCCGGTTAAAAGGGGTTGCTAGAGGATGTGGATGGCAGAAGATAGGAGCAATTGTGAATCTTGGATCATACTATCTTGTCGGAGTTCCGTTGGGTTTGTTACTTGGTTTTCACTTTCACTTCGGTGGTCGGGTAATAAATCAACTAACCCAACTCACATCCTCTCTTAACTCATCTCAAACTTTTTCAAATCAATTTATTTAAAAGTTAAACATAAATTAACAAAGAAAGTTAAATTTTAAGGGGCTTTGGCTGGGAATTATATGTGCACTCGTCGTTCAAGGTCTATGTCTTTCCCTCATCACCTTTTTCACAAATTGGGATGACGAGGTAAACACATGTATTGTATCTATATATTCGAATATCTCATAATTAGCTAGGTTACAAAGCTTTCGATCGTACGTGCTGCCACTGTGATCGTTATGGATTATAATTTCAATCTTGTTTGTTTCATTCGATAGGTCAAAAAAGCTACAAGCAGAATTGAGTCTTCTCCTGGTGTCAAGGAATTTGCAGAAGACAACAGTTCAATTATTGTATTCTGAGTGGCGGGGCCGACCCAAAGATATATGATGCCCTAAAACCAAAAAAAAATGTTGCCGCTTATATGTAGCTACAAAAATAAAATTTGCGTGGATTTTAAAAAAAAATATAAGTTAAGTGATGAGGTCTGAATCCTCAAGAAATGACAAACTTTTAAAAGAGTTATATACCACTAGTCCCAGTCTCATGTAACACGTTGGTGGATAGGGGGTGGAACTGCATTCACCCGATAAAGTTGGTGATCATTATTAACATATTTTAATTTATTAAATGGAGGAATAATTGCAAATTTAATTTTGAGTGTTTTCCGTTCACATGCAACAGAACAAAAATAAAGAGTGTATTTTTGAAGATATCTTTTCTTTCGATCTCTTATCGTTTTTTTTTTTTTGGTAGGAGATCTCTTATCGTTTTTTGATATAAAGAATTACTCTTTTTATATATTTTAAAAAATTTAGAAATATATTCAGCTCAGTTACTCTTTTTGTTTTAAAATATAAATATAATTATAAACTAGAATATATGTTTAGGGAAAAGCTATAAT
Source organism: Erysimum cheiri (assembly GCA_900406345.1). NCBI lineage: Eukaryota > Viridiplantae > Streptophyta > Magnoliopsida > Brassicales > Brassicaceae > Erysimum > Erysimum cheiri. The sequence goes on from OVAQ01001360.1 coordinate 8,667, forward strand.
ATTTTTTTCAATAAAATACTAATTCTCAGTCGTCTTCTTTTGGTACTTTTAATTATTAAATTATAAATGTTATGTCTTATAGTATTTGTTCCGATCCGTTTAGTTTTAGGGCTTACTTTCTGAGGATTTATTTAACAAAGTTTTTTTTTTTTTTTTTTTTTTTTAANTCCGGCCGGAGCCGACTAGCCCACTCGGCCGAGGTCCACCACGACCAGGTTCGAGTCCTTAAATTGGCACAAGCCAAAGGGAGCACATAAATTACGCAGTAAAGTAGATCCGGAGGCACGGGAAAACGCCAGATAAAACCCCCGCCAAGAATCAAAGTCAGGTGGCGGTATCCACAGCCGTGGGCCCTTTACCACTAGACCACGATCACTGGTTTTATTTAACAAAGTTCGCTGCTTTTCAATTGTATTTTCAAACGCCGTCGATTTCTGAATCATCGTACTAAGTAATCATATCTGATTTTGGCTTGAGTTCAGGCAATTTTTTGGAACGAAAACAAAGTTATGGTGAGATTAATGTGCAGCCGAATTCTCAAATTTTCAAAACCCTACTTTTTATGGGGGACGCAGAGCTCAAGCCGTTGCTTCAATTCACGAGCCCAGTCTCATAATCTCATCACAAAGGTGATCACTTCGTCTCTTGGAGACGTCTTAACACGACCCACGTTGCAAAATCGAAGCTTTGTTCAATGCAGAAGAGTTTCCTCCCATGCTCAGATGGCGGATGATCATCAATCTGTGACGATTGAGACGTTTGATGCTTTGTGTGAAGAAGGGAATGTAAGAGTAGCCGTAGAAGTTATTGATATCTTGGAGGATAAGGGATATGTTGTGGATTTGCCTAGGCTTCTAGTGTTAGCGAAACTATGTGGTGAAGCAGAGGCTTTGGAAGAAGCTAGGGTTGTTCATGACTGTATCAGTACTCCTTTAGATGTTAGATCTTACCACAAATTAATCGAAATGTATTCTGGTTGTGGATCCACTGCTGACGCATTGAATGTGTTCGATGAAATGTCTGAGAGGAATTCAGAGACTTGGTGTGTTATGATGAGGTGCTTAGCGAAGAACGGCGAAGGTGAACGCGCAATTGATATGTTTACGCGCTTCAAAGAGGAAGGGAACAAACCCGACAAGGAGATTTTCAAAGCGGTATTCTTTGCGTGTGCTTCGCTAGGAGATATTAAGGAGGGATTATTGCATTTTGAAGCTATGTACAGAGACTATGGTATCATTCCTAAGATGGAAGATTATGTGAGCGTAACTGAGATGTTGGCAGCTTGTGGTCATTTGGATGAGGCATTGGAGTTTGTTGAAAGAATGCTGGTGGAACCGAGCGTTGAAGTGTTGGAAACACTGATGAATCTCTGTTGGGTTCATGGAGACTTAGAGTTGGGAGATAGGTTTGCCGAGTTAGTGAAGGAACTAGATGCCACAAGAATGAACAAAGAGTCAAATGCAGGTCTTGTAGCGGCAAAAGCATCAGACTCAGCAAAGGAGAAACTAAAGGAACTGCGAGATCGTCAGATAATGAGGGAAGAACGACAAATGCCTATGCTACAGTTTAGATCAGGAGATACTTCACATCCAGAGAGTGACAAAATGGTTGCTGCATTAAGGAGTTTAAAAGTGCAAATGTTAGAGATGGGTTTTGTCCCTGCGACTAAGGTTTGTAATTATGAAAAAGTGGAAGAAGAGGAAAAAGAGGAACAACTTCTTTTTAGAAGCAACAAGCTTGCCTTTGCTCACGCGATCCTTAATTCAAAGGCTCGAAAAGCATTAACTGTTATACAAAATCTGCGTACCTGTGTTGATGGCCACAATACACTTAAGATGATCTCAGTGATCACCGGCAGAGAACTGAAACAGCGAGATCAACATAGATTCCACCATTACAAAAACGGGGTCTGCTCCTGCAGAGATTACTGGTAAGTTCTATGCTTCTTCAAAACCTATCATCTCCTCAACCTCAAATCCTGATTTTACTCAGCTTGGTAAAGATTTTCTTCCTTAGACTTTTAGCAAATTTCTAGAATATGATTGAATGTTTCTTTCCCAGTTCACGTTGGCATATATCACTTGGATTTTAAGTTCAGCATTACCGTTTCAATGCTCAATTCAAAGCAACGAGTACTACACAAAATATTTTGTCACTGTCACATGGTGACTTTGCCATTTTACTAGAGTTTTTCACTTTTAGATTCGATTTATGGTTGAGTGTGTCGTTCTCTGATATAATATATCTGAGATGGGTTTGTACGAATAAACTTCAAAGAAATTGCAGAAAAGAAGATGAGACTAGGGTGCTATCTAAAACAATCGACCTCAGAACTAACTGGATACAGAACGTAAACAGGTGAAACAGACATGACCTAAAGGAAACGTTGAGGTCTCTGACGTTGGCTTGACGTTCGAGCATTAGGGTCCGAGATGCTCTATTCTATCCCAGTCTCTCCTTCGAGCATCTTCCCAAATTTGATCATTCTCTCTGCCTCAGCTACATATATCTAACTTTCCTTCTAGCAATCTAGCTTTGAGTCTATATAATCTCTGCAAAATTCCCTTTCTTATACAGCAAGAAATCCTGAAAGGTAAATCGAAATAAAGAAACCCATGAAGAGAAAAGAAGGAAGGGGAAGCTCTTACTCAAAATTGATCAAGAACCCTTTAAATGAACATATATGTTTGTTTTCAGACAGAGTCATATTCTAGCGTGTCATTTGCAATGCCCTTCCCGCTAAACAATAACGAAAATCAATTTTAGACTAAAACTTTGGAGTCTCGTGTGAGGAGCCCACAACGAAGGTCCAGCCCAGTAAAAGCCCACCAACTGAAGCGGCAATCACCGTTTTTAAAGCCGACAACACGACGTTATCAAGCTGTTTCTCGGAGACTGTGTTGTTGTCTTCTTTTTAAGCTATAGTTAGAGCTTTTCTTCATCATCAAGTTTTGTTCTTTTTGCGCGTTTAATCAATGGAATCAGAATCATCATCAAACCTTAGCAGCTGCGATCGATTCCTAGACGCACCAGACGACTTCTTTTACGATTGCTTCTCGACCCTCTACGGTTCCGACTGCCTCAATTCGTCTCCCACCGCGAGTCTCCGCCGTCGAAGGTTGGATATGGAAACGGATTCGTCTTCCTCTTCAACTAAATTGGATTCTTTCGAGAAATTGAGCACTGTGGGAAACAATGACGAGCTTCCTTTAGGTGATTTCGGAACAATTGAGAATAATGTAGACGTAACTCACTCAGGAAATAGCCCAATCGACCAAATGTCGGCAAAAGGGGAAGACTTTGAAGTAGTTGACTCTTGTGGGGATACAGAAAAGGATATGGATGTGACTGATTCGGGTCGGGACCGGGTTGACCCGTTAACAGCGACCACCTTGAATGCTGAGCGAGGTGAGGTTTATACCGGACCGGAATTTACATCAACGGATTGGTCTTTGACCGGGCTAGTGATCAGGTCAATCGAATTTCAAGTCAGTTTGATGATTAGCTTTATAAGGTTTCCTCCATGGTTAATTAGTAGCTGCTTGAGCTTTGTTTTGGATCCATATCGAACAATGAGGCGTGGTAGACGTTATTTAGTATCGAAGATTGTAGAAATGTGTGATTTAGGGTTGAAAGATGATAAGCCAGTGTTTGAGGTTGTGCGTAGGTTTGCATGGGGTTTGTTTTGGGCTGTTTATGTGGGGATCATGTTGCTTGCCTTGTTGGTTTCTGCGTTTATGATTAGTGGTTTTGTGATGATTCATTTGGCTCATGGACCACTTGTAATCAAAGAGAGCTTGGATTTCGATTACACCAAGAATAGTCCAGAAGCATATGTGCCTATAACCTCATGTGCTGGTATTGCCTATGATTCGAGTGGTAAGGAAAGTATCGAAATCGGGAATATTAGAAACTTGAAGGGAAGGACAGAGATTATTGTCTCTATGACATTGCCTGAGTCCGAGTACAATAGAAATCTCGGGATGTTTCAGGTTCGGGTGGACTTCTTATCTGCGAGTGGTGAAATGCTTGCTAGTTCAAGGCGGCCGTGTATGGTAAGATTCAGAAGCGAGCCTATCCGTCTCGTCCAGACTTTCCTTAAGATTGCTCCGCTTGTCACGGGCTATGTCTCTGAAATCCAAACCTTGAACTTGAAGCTCAAAGGCTTTGTCGAAAAAGACATTATTTCTACTGCTTGCTTGAAGATAATGATTGAGCAACGGGCCGAGTTTCGTCCTGGAGCAGGTATTCCAGAGATTTATGATGCATCCCTGTTGCTTGAATCCAAACTTCCTTTCTTCAAAAAGATCATATGGAACTGGAGGAGAACTTTGTTTGTCTGGATCAGCATGAGTTTGTTCATTATGGAACTGCTTTTCGCCTTAGTTTTTTTCTTCAGACCTCTGATCATCCCAACAGGTCAGAGAACACAACAAAGAGATAGTGGATGATTCAGTGGTTAACTGGTTGTTCTAACGGTAATTACACTTACTGTAACTTTAGTTTCTTCACAGTTGCTCCAGAATGTTCTTCGATCAAAATTGTAATATCTTGTCTGCTAATTAAAGTCACATTGTCAGTATAGACTTTTAAGTTATGTTTTGAATCATTCCTGAAAGTTACAATGATACAGATTTCTAATTTTATTTACAGTGTACTTACACATTTACATATATCTGCTCTACTTTACTTTACAATTATTTTGTGTTGACAATGATTTTACAACGAGGAGCAGTGAACAGATATGAAGATGCAAGAACAAAGATTGACCTTAAGATTGATCTACATCATCACACAGGAAGATCGGTAACTCGTTTATGAGAAGATCCTGTCTTGGAGAACTCGGGCTCTGTTTTCGATGTAGATGGCAACATTTTATAAATCAAGGCCCCAGAGACAGCACCAAGTGTTGGAGCCAGCAAGTAAATCCAGATCCCTTTGTAACATCCCCACACAAGTGCAGGCCCTATGCTTCTTGCTGGATTCATCGATGCTCCTGATACCTCACTGTAATTTGAAAAAGTGGATTTCCCATTAGTTAGCCAAAAAGATTCATACCATTGAAGATTTTGAACTTGGAGAAATTATAAGCCAAAATTACCCGGCAAAGATAACATTCAGTGTGACAGTTGCCCCGATGATTAACCCCTCTAGTTCCTCAGTCTGCAAGAGTCATCAATGTTAAGATTGAACTTTATATATATCATCTGATCAAGAAATGTTTTTGGTTGTTGATCGCTTACTGTTCTCTTGGCGGTTGTGATGGCACAGACGACTAACATGAGGAAGCCGGTAATGATGAACTCCATCACGAATGCTTGAAGATCAGACCCAGAAGGAGATGAACCGAGGAAGACATCATGTTTCTTGCTGCACACATCATTGTTCAGATCAAACAGAAGACGCAGAGTCGCAGAGGCCAAGGTTGATCCGATGACTTGAACAGTTATGTAGGCCGGGACTTGATTCAGAGGGAATCTTTGGGACAGTGCTAAGGCAATAGTAACAGCGGGATTGAAATGTGCAGAGATGTGGCCGAGGCAGTATACAAGAACCATTATTACTATACCCCAAACCACTGCAATGCCCACGAGAGTCACTACATGGGTGTGTTGAGCATCCACGGCAATAGCAGCACAACCCGCAAATATGAGGTAATAAGTTCCCACAAGTTCCGCTATAAGCTGTAGATTAATTTGCTCATCGTAAGTATTCAGTTAACAGGAAAAACTTGAACAAGAGAAGCTTTGAAGAGTGAAATAAAGGTGTTTTGTTCTCAAGGGAGCGAAAAAACTCACCTTTTGCAAGAAATGGACAGAGAAAAGTGTTGGAGATGATGACTCGTGTTTGTTGGGAGGAAGAGAAGTGTCAGCAACAGAAGAAGCTTTGATGTTGAGCACAACAACACTTCCATGCTTGCTTTTGCTCACTGATATGTCATTCATTTTTTTTTTTTTTTTTTGTCTGCTCAATCTGAGAAATAGAAAGAAGGAAAAGAAACTGTACTACGCTTTGATTGATGTTTGAAGTTGTGTGTTTGAGAGATTACAGTGAGGTTTCTGCCTTTTATACTATCTTTACCAAAACCAAATAAGAAAGAAAACAAAGTGAACAAAAGTCAAATTTTGCTTTTTCTAGCAACTTGCTAAAAGGAAGGAAGACCATGCTCTATTGGATATGTATAATTTTAAATAAATAAAAGCTGAATACTGCTTAATTGCAGATGGTTTTGGAGAGCAAAAGACACAGGTCGGAGGCAAATAGATAATGTTAATTTAAGTTAAGAAACAATCAAAGCCAATTTTAGTCCTCAGTTTGGTTTCCTCAAAAGTCAAAACCATAGAGAAATGCTAATTGGAGGATTACTATTTTATATGAATGATTTGTTTACATGTCATTCAAGGAGTATTAGTTTAAGTAGAGTCGTCAGATGAGGTCGAATCTCTTGGAAAAAGAATCAAACTAAACTAATCATTCCAGAGCAGCAGTAATACTGTAATCCCACAAAAGACAAGTACCAAACGGTTCGGACCGAACCTAAACCGGAATCCGAAACTGACCCTGACTTGTGTACCTTTTTTTAATTCTGTTAGTGACACATGTAGATGTAGTGGCTCTCCTGAGCTCGCAAATGCTCAAACCAGAGAAACTAGCAGTCTCCATTTTCCGCCAATTTCCTCTATTCAAACACAGACAGCTTGAGGAAGCACGAAGACGCGATCTTGTGAGGGACTTTCTTTGCTTGTTGCAAAAATGCATCTCCCTGAACCAATTGCGAGAGATTCAAGCACAAATGTTGTTGCACTCCGTCGAGAAACCCAATTTTCTGATTCCCAAGGCCGTCAAACTTGGGGACTTCAATTACGCCTCTTTACTCTTCTCCACCACGGCAGAACCAAACCACTACTCTTTCAATGACATGATCAGAGGGTTGACCAACACGTGGCATGATCACGAAGCGGCTCTGTCTCTGTATCGCCGGATGAAGTTTTCTAAGTTAAAGCCTGACAAATTCACATACAATTTTGTTTTCATCGCTTGTGGGAATCTTGAGGAGCTTGGGGTTGGTAGATCTGTTCATTCGTCTCTCTTCAAAGTCGGATTGGAAAGAGACGATCATATAAATCATTCTTTGATAGTGATGTATGCGAAATGTGGTGAGATCGGTTATGCCCGGAAGGTGTTCGATGAAATTACTGAGAAAGATAAGGTGTCTTGGAACTCGATGATCTCTGCGTATTCTCTGGCGGGTCACGCGAAAGATGCGCTGGATTTGTTTAGGAATATGGAGGAGGAAGGAGTTGAACCAGATGAGAGAACGTTGGTGAGTATGTTGGGTGCTTGTGCACATTTGGGGGATTTGAGAACTGGTAGATTGCTAGAGGAGATTGCCATCACCAAAAATATCGGGTTAAGCACGTTCCTCGGGCCTAAGCTGATCAGTATGTATGGAAAATGCGGCAATTTGGATTCGGCCAGAAGGGTTTTTAATCAAATGATTAAGAAAGATCGTGTTGCTTGGAATGCTATGATCACTGTGTAAGTCAATGTTCGACACTTTATTTGGATAAAGTATGATTCTTTAACCCGTTAATAAAGCTAAATTTGGACTATTTCGGTTGTTCTTTATCAGATACTCACAAAATGGGAAGTCAAGTGAAGCTTTAAAACTGTTTCGTGAGATGGAAGAAACCGGAGTTTCCCCAGACGCGGGCACATTGTCGACAGTTCTATCCGCTTGTAGTTTAGTTGGAGCTCTTGAATTAGGCAAACGAATCGAGACCTACGCTTCAGAAATTGACTTGCAGCATAACATCTATGTGGCCACAGCACTAGTCGACATGTACGGAAAGTGCGGACGCATAGAGGAAGCTCTGAGAGTATTTGAAGCCATGCCAGTGAAAAACGAAGCCACTTGGAACGCTATGATAACTGCTTATGCGCATCATGGACACGCTAAAGAAGCTCTTTTGCTGTTTGATCGAATGTCAGTTCCTCCAAGTGATGTTACATTCGTTGGAGTGCTCTCTGCTTGTGTGCATGCTGGTTTGGTCGATCAGGGCCTTGGATATTTCCATGAGATGAGTTCTTTGTTCGGGTTGGTCCCAAAAATCGAGCATTACACAAGCATAATCGATCTCCTGTCTCGTGCGGGGCTGTTAGAGGAGGCTTGGGAGTTCATGGAGAGGTTTCCTGGGAAGCCTGATGAGATCATGTTAGCAGCGATCCTTGGAGCGTGTCATAAGAGAAAAGATGTTGCGATCAGAGATAAGGCGATGAAAATGTTGATGGAGATGAAGGAGGCGAAAAACGCAGGAAACTATGTGATCTCTTCCAAAGTATATGCTGATATGAAGATGTGGGATGAGTGTGCGAAGATGAGGGCGTTGATGAGAGACAGAGGCGTCGTTAAGACACCAGGATGCAGCTGGATTGAGATCAACGGTGAGATAATGGAGTTTGTTGCCGGAAGCGATTATTTACAGTGTGGCAGAGAAGATTCCGGTTCGTTGTTTGGTTTGTTGGTGGAGGAGATGAAGAGGGAAAGGTATGATTTTGCAGGAGAGAAGTTTGATTTTTGTTGTTCCATTGACCTGTGACTTTCTGAGAATGTAAGTCTAGTAAAACTTTTGTGTAATTTTTATGTTAAATGTATATGAAACTAAAAGTCACATAACTCGCATTCCTTGACTTTCCAAGTGGGGGAAAAAGTTCTTGCTCCGTGAAGACCCAAAAAAAGATGAACCTATAAGCTTCATAATTATGATTCACCTGGAATCCCAACCCACATCCACAATAATTTGAAATTTCCGATAGAATTAGCATTTACCACGAAATTCAACCTTCCGATAGATCTAATCAAAGAGTCGCATATTATCTATGTTATCTTGTCAATAAATGCAACTACAGACTATAAAATCTACAGTTAGCTATAGCCCTATCTAGTTCTCACTTATTATATCAATCAATACTAATTTTTTGTTGGTACGAGTATTATTTTTAGTGTAATCTCCGATTCTTAAAATTAGTAGAAAAAGGAAAAAGAAAAACCGAACGAACCAGGAAAAAGAGCATTCGCCAAACCAACAACCGTTCGGGTGACCTTGACGAGAACGACGTCGCACCCGCCATTTTCTCCATCCTTGAAGCAATACCTTCTTCACTCCAGATCTCTTCTTGTTCGCACCTTCCGTGCTGCTCTATTCCTAGGGTTTCGGATCCTGTGCCTTAGTTTTCTTAATCTAGAGAGGTCGAATTCGATACCTTAGATCCGACGGTGGAGTGGAAACCACTTTCCTTGTCTCTTCTCATCTTTTTGGTTCCCACTCTCTGATTGAAGATCCCTTCGTGGATCCAGTAAAATGGCGGATTCGCAGCCAATTACGCCGGGCCAGGTACGCTATCGCTTAAAAATTTGGTATTTCAAACTTCAGTTGTATTTCATTTCTTTTGTGAGTTTCTTCGGCGGATTCATAGATTTGGAATAAATGGTTTTGCAGTTGAATGTGATTTGTCTACTACATCATTAGGATGTTGAGTGATTGCATTTACAATTTGGATCAAAGTTTGATTTGTCTAGTAACTAGAGGGACTTTACTTTCTTTCANCGTTTTGCAGTTGAATGTGATTTTTGTACTACATCGTTAGGGTGTTGAGTGATTGCATTTACAATTTGGATCAAAGTTTGATTTGTCTAGTAACTAGAGGGACTTTACTTTCTTTCAAATGCTAGTAACGTCTATTTGTCTCCAACTTGAAGCAACATACTCTCTCTGTTTTAGTTAAAATTTAAATTTGAAATATGTTTCTCACACCAGAGACGATCGAACATAATTCATGTATTGTATCATTTTTGATATATTCGTTTTCTTTAATGCAGGTTTCGTTTTT
>OVAQ01001361.1:0-18555 GCA_900406345.1 Erysimum cheiri
TAAAGTTATCTTGAGTTGTGGATCTTATAGGATGATGAACACTGATCTTTAAAGATATAGGTGTTGTATTGGACCTCCATGATGCAATCTTGTTGAATTTGATTTCTAAAATGCTTTCACAAATGTTTAATTTGCTTTATGTTCATTTCATGATGCTGTGATCAAGTTATTTTGCTCGGTTATAATGTAATGTGTATTGCCTATATTTTATAGGCAATAGATGATGACTGCAATCAAACAGGACAAATGGTTGCAGCTTTGCTTGGTTGGCCGCAAGCAACCTTTGCATCGAAGGTAAACGAGTACTTCAAACTTGGAAGCTTTCAGTTCATACAACATTAACTTCTATGTATCTTAGTTTAGCTTTCCAAGTTATGATTATTTGTTAATGTGCGCGCTGCTCATTGTTGTTTAGTAGGTTGTGTTGGATAAAGATAAGCATGCTGCGACCGTAGATAGAGAAGTGGATGGAGGTCTTGAAACTCTTTGTGTAGACTTACCCGCTGTGATAACGTAAGTTCTACTTTCTTACATTATTGTGTCATGATCTCGAATAGTCGAATAGATAGGCCCAACAATACTTGTTTTGGTTATAACAGCTTTTGATGTTACAATGCAGAACTGATTTGAGGCTGAACCAACCAAGATATGCAACACTTCCCAACATAATGAAGGCGAAATCGAAGCCGATAAAGAAAATGACGGTGCAAGATCTGAAAGTAGACATTAAATCCGACATAGAGATCGTGGAAGTCACGGAACCTCCAAAGAGGAAATCTGGTGTTATTGTTTCTTCGGTTGATGAGTTGATTGATAAGCTCAAAAATGAAGCGCATGTAGTTTGAAAAAAAAGAAGAAACCTAATTGTCTTGTGTCCCAATATGCTACAACTACAACAGACTTGATCCTCTTTTCATTCTTAGCTATGTTGCTGTTTCAGGCATGAAGTGGAAGTAAATAAAATAAAATAAATTAAATCAAGTGTGAATCATTTTATTCAATAAGTTACAATCATTTTATTACATTGTTTCAGGCTCAAAAACGAAGCTCATCATTCTTTAGTGGATGAGTTGATTGATAAGCTCAAAAACGAAGCTCATGTAGTTTGAAGAAAGAAACCTTATGTTTTAGCACAATCTGTTACAGACTTGGTCATTTCTCTTCCTTCTTTAGCTACATTGCTTTGGAAGTAAATATAAATAAATTTATTATTGGCACAAATTAAGTTAATTAATTACGAGCAACATTAGCGTTGAAGATAACAAATAATACGTTTGAAAGTTTTCAAATCACAAATTAAGTTTTAGAACTCTTTCATTATCTTTTTTTTTTTGCTTCTCCAAGTTATGATTATTTGTTCATGTGCTTTGCTCATTGTTCTTTAGTTAGTTGTATTGGATAAGGATAAGCATGTTGTAGTCTTGTAGATAGAGAAGTGAATAAAGTTCTTGAGACCCTTAGTGTTGATTTAGGTTGCATTAAGTACTACAAATTATTAAGCAAACTAGTAGCATTTAGCTTGAATTAAACGCAAGATCCTGAAATTAGACTACAAGATCCTGAATTAAACTACAAATATCTTATTATCTTTCACTAAGACGGACAAGTCTTTTCTTTTATATCCTGAAATTAGACAAATTTGACTTTTCATCATCGAACACATTTTCCATGAATCCTACAGTGTATTCCGGTATGGTGAAATCTCTATACTTAGCTGGTGTTTCATCAGACAGAAGCTCTTTGATCGGTCCATAAACCGTGGGATTTGGAAACACACCCGAGCTAACGAAGCACGCAATTGAAATCCGCGGTCCATCTCTATTTGTTCGTACCCTATGTTCCGCGCTTAAGAACTTATCGTTCGTGATCATCTGCAAAACAAAATTATATGTCACAAATTTCTTGGTAAAGTATCTGTTTTAGTTATAAGGATGCATCAAGAAAGCTTGCCTGCATGCAATCACCGATGCTGATGATAAGAGCTCCAGGAACATGAGTTACATCAACCCAAGAATCTTGATGGAGAACTTGAAGACCACCGATTTGGTCTTGATGAAGAATTGTTATGAAGGAACTATCGGTGTGTTTACTTATGCCTAAAGTTAGGTCAGGTTGTGGGCAAGGTGGATAATAGTGACAGAGCAAAAGCAAGCTTTTGAGACAATCCATATCCTTTAGGGTCTCAGAGTCTAAACCTAAAGCTTCTGAGAGAAGTTGGAATAGTAAACCTTCTAATTCCATTACATGCTTCAAATATTCAATCACAGAATCCCTAAAATCATAAATCATATATTCATTATATCATCAAAACACTTTAAAATGTAAATAAAATTTGCTTAGTTTCTTTACCTGCAAGCTACTGGGATTTCCTCTGGTTTTAGAGGGTCTTGAACACAAGTGTAACAATTGAAAGAGTCTCTCCAATCCACAGAAGAAGAACGATACAGTTCGAAGCTGTTGTTGTACGCAAATCTTTTGTCATATCCTGTAGCACAATATTGTTTCTTCACCTCAGGATCTTGTTCGTGAAACCTCCTAGCTCCTTGTTTGATTCCTTCAAGAACAGTTAAAGGTATACCATGATTGATCACTTGGAAAAATCCCCAATTCTCCGCTGCGTCTTTGATCTTCGAAACGACGATGTTTCTTGAAGACGTGTCCCCATCGTTGTTGTTGATTTCTCCGAGGTTGATGATTGGGACGGTGAGGTTATGAGAAGGTTTGTTGTTAGATAAAGTTGAAGAAGGAACATGGAAGATTCGAGGAACTTCGGTTATGTTTGAATCAACGAGTCCTTTAATTCCGGTTTTCGTCGAGACAAAAGCTTCGAACTCGTTGAGACGATCGGATTTTTCTGTCATGATTTTTTTTTGTTTCCTGTCAATGGCGAGAGGAAGTGAAGATAAGTGTTTGAAGTTAGTGGTGTCTATGGATCCATTTTATAGAAATTTTGTTCGTTGACTGACTTGAGTGAGCGACTTGTGCAATGAAGAAGAAGATTCAAAGGAATATTAAATTTTGTTCGTTGAGTGTGACCTGAGTGAGCGACTTGCATGTGCAATGAAAAAGAAGATTCAAAGGAGCAAAATCATCTTTCACTTCTTTGTGAGGTGTATATGATTTGGTGGTGGACTTATAATGACTTTTGGAAGATAATTTAAAAAAGTTATTGGATACTAAAATTTTAAATTTTATTGGTGATTTGGTAAGATTTAATTTATTATTAAAATTTTAGGAGGTTTTGTGTCACAATAAAAACTATCTTAACTTCTAAATATCCATCATTAATATAAGACGCCTACAGGCTACAACGTGGGATTTGTGTTGCTCAAGCTGGTGCAGAGTAAACAAAGACGAGCTTTCAAAAGCTTCCAAAAGCTCTTCAATATATCTTCTGCGAAAACGTGCTTGCTAGCGGATTTCGAGATTCTTCACTATTGAAGAGTGTTTGGACAAAAGTAATCGGTTCGTGAGAGTCTACGGAAAACAAGAAAATAGTAGATATAGTCTCTTTATTGATAAAAGTATCGAATCAGAGTACAAAAATCAAGACACGTGCCAAGATCGAGGTTGTAGCTTTTGGACTAAGGTCATTGTCTATTTCTGACTCTTATGGCTCAAAATTGAAGCTCATGTACTTTGAAGAAACAAACCTTATATGTCTTTTATATCCCAATCTGTTACACACTTGATGCCTTTCTTTATGAAACAAACCTTCTATATATTTCTTCGTTAGCTACATTGCTGTCTTAGGCATGAAGTGGAAGTAAATATAAATCCAGTAAGTTACTTAAATGTCTTCTCCCTATAACATTTTTTCTTATTGGTACAGTGGTTCAGAATTAACTCTAGAAGCGAGTAAAGAGTAAGCTTAACATATGAAAAACACACAAAAATATCTATCTTTCACTAAGTGAGACAAGTCTTTTCCTCATATTCTGAAATTAAAGACAGAAGTGAAGATAAGTGTTTGAAGTTAGTGGTGTCTATGGATCCATGCATTTTATAGAAATTTTGTTCGTTGATTACTTGATTGTGACTTGAGTGAGCGACTTGTGCAAAGAAGAAGAAGATTCAAAGGATCAAAGTCATATTTTACTTCTTTATGAGGTGTATATGATTTGGTGGTGGACTTATAATGAATTATTTCGAATATAGTTTTAAAAATTTATTGGATATTAAAATTTAAAATTTTATTGGCCATTTGGTAAGATTTATTATTATTTCAAAAGATGATAGAAGCCGATGAAACTAATCTCTCGGGGTGCAGTCCACGAATAGACCCTCTTTTCGGGTATTCAAATGAACCGAAAGCAAATGCCCATATCCTGTGGCCACATGGTAAATGAGAAGCAATTACGCACCTGGGGAGAATCGATCTCTTATCTTTCTTCTTTAGCTACATAGCCTACATTGTTGTTTTAGGCATGAAGTGGAAGTAAATAAATCCGCTAAGTTACTTAAACATCTTCTGTGTATAACATTTCTTCTTATTGGTACAACGGTTCAAGAACTCTAGAGGGAGAATAGAGTAGCTTAACATATGCAAAACACACAAATATCTATCTTTCACTAAGTGGGACAAGTCTTTTCATCACATCCTAAAATTAGACAAGTAAGACTGTCCATCAAAGAGATTTGCAAGGTATCCTGCGGTGTACTCTGGTATGGTGATATCTTTGTACTTTTCAGGGTTTTCATCAGACAAAAGCTCTTTTATCGGTCCATAAACCGTCGAATTTGGAGACAGACTCGAGCTAAAGAAGCACGCAACAGAAATCCTTGGTGCATCTCTATTCGTTAGTACCCTATGCTCCACGCTCAAGAACTTGTCGTTCGTTATCAGCTGCAAAACAAAATGTCTCAAACTTATTAGCAAAGATTCCTTAGTTAAAAAAATGTATCAAATTAGGCTTGCCTGCATGAAATCACCAATGTTGACAACAAGAGCTCCAGGAACAGGAGGAACATCGACCCAATAATCTTGATGAAGAACTTGAAGACCACCGATTTGGTCTTGAAGAAGAAGCGTGAGGAAAGAGTTATCGGTGTGTTTACTTATGCCCAAAGTTAGGTCAGGTTGTGGGCAAGGTGGGTAGTAATGGCAGAGCATAAACAAACCCTTAAGACAATCCATCCTCTTAAGAATCTCAGAGTCTAAACCTAAAGCTTCTGATAAAAGTTGGAAGAGTAAACCTCCCAATTCCATTACATGTTTCGTGTATTCCATCACAGCACCCCTAAATTCATCATATATTAAGAATTAAACACTTGAAAAGGAACTTAAAAGATGTTGTTTACTTGAATTGAAATTAATTAGTGGGATAATTAAAATGAAATAGTGGAAGGAGTTGAATTAAGTAAAATGAAATTGTTATAATAGCTTAACATATGCATCAAATATAGTGGAATCATTTGTAAAAAAAAAATGGAAACTTATATATATTGGCAGTCCTAGCTATTCGAACCGAACCGAACCAAACCTAATAAATTTTAGTGTATTGAAAGCAGAGTAAACCAAATAAAACTTGTGAATCGTTCATGATACAGTGTAATAAACCAAATAAAACTTGTGAATCGTTCATGATACAGTGTAATCTCTATGAATTAATACTCGATAAATTAATATCTCGCTAAAATAATATTTTTTTTCCCCAAATTAGTTTTTTGGTTCAATTAGTATCTCTATAAATTAATAATTTTAATAAATTAATAAAATATTATAAATTACTATGCTCCCAATATTATTAATTTATAGAGGTTTTATTGTAGGTAAAAACACATTCTAAAAATAAAACCAAACCAAATCAAAATGATATCGAACCGAGATTTGTTAATAGACAAATTATTTTCAATAAGTGGTATTATTGGACATTGAAACCAATTCTAGTGTATTAAAGCCAGAGTAAACCGAAGCATAAAAATTTATATTTTAAATTTTTTCATATATATATATTTAAAATAAATTAAACTAAAACCACTGTATTATAATATTAACTTCAACTAAAACCGAACCGAATCCAAACCAAAATTTAATTAAACCGAAGTAAAACTAAATCAAACTGGAACCAAGCTGTAAACCAGATTGTCCACCAACAAATGATAAGAAAATAGTAAAATCATGTTTTCACAACAAATAGTATTACTATTCATCACTTTAATTTTACCTGCAAGTTACTGGGATTTCATCTGGATTTGGAGGATCTGGAGCTATGTAACAAGTAAAAGAATCTCTCCAATTCATAGGAGAAGAATGATAGAAATCGAAATCGTTGTTATAAACAAATCTCTTGTTGGAATCAGTAGGAAGATACTGATTCTTCACCACAGGATCAACTTCATGAAACTTTCGAACTCCTTCTTTGATCTCTTCAAGAACAGTTAAAGGAACACCATGATTGATCACCTGAAAAAACCCCCAATTCTCAGCTGCGTCTTTGATCTTCGAAACGACGTCGGTTCTTGCAGATGTGTTGTCGTTGTTGATGATTTCTCCGAGATCGATGATTGGGACGGTGAGGTTTAAGGTGGAGATATCAGAAGGTCTGTTGTTAGATATGGTTGAAGAAGGGACATGGAAGATTCGAGGAACTTCGTTTATGTCTGCATCTACGAGTCCTTTCACTCCTGTTTTTGTTGAGACAAAAGCATTGAGCTCATTCAAACGATCGAAATTTTCAGATTTTTCTGTCATGTTTTTTTTTTTAAAGGTTTTTCTTTTAGGTTTGTCAATGGCGTACTTGATTTGTGTGTTTAAGACAGAAGTAAAGATAAGTGAAGTTTGTTGGGTTGTGTCTTTATTTGTTGAATATTATTTGAGTGAGCTGTTATTGAGAGCGACGTGTTGTGTAATTGTGCAAAGAATTCAAAGAATCAAAATCGCATTTTTCGATGGGACTAGAAGATTAAAAAATATGTAAATCTTCAAAAAAAGAAAAATGCAAAACATTTGCAAATGGAGATGCGGGGTATCGATCCCCGTACCTCTCGCATGCTAAGCGAGCGCTCTACCATCTGAGCTACATCCCCATTTGTGTCTTCTTAACAATTTTATATTACATAAAGTATATATAAAATCCAAATTTTTCAGCCACTAGATGTTTTTTAAGTAATGTGAAGAAATGTGATTGATTATCTTCCGTCAAAGAAACAAACTTAAGATTATTATTATTATTATTATTTTTTTTTAAAACTTACTTTATTAAAAATAAAACATCCCATTAAAGTGGAATGGGCCATGGGCCCGATTACATTTATCAATAGTTACAAAAAAGGTTCATCGGAATAGCCTAACGTCGCCGAAAAACGGAGCTCGGATCCTGGCGACTGACCGGCAAGCGGATGGCCGTAACAGTAGCTCCGGCGGATACAAGGCCCACGGCGTTGCAGCGACTTCACTTGATCGGAAAAGGTTGACAGGAGTAACCGGTTCCCGTCGTCGATTCCTCTCCAGTGAGTCGCCTGGCCAGCTACGAGCCTCTCCTGTCTGTTTTGCCGTCCGACAAGCCGGCTCTCCGAAGCCGGATTCTCAACCTAGCAACCCGGCATCTTCAGATCTATCCCTCCATTCTCTCACGCCGACTATTTCGCGAATCCCCAGAGCCAACCCAGCTCGATCTGGTCTGATAGATCCATGTCGGTAAGGGATTTGTGGCTCAAGTCAGATCCACATGACCAGACCTACCGAGACTAAACGACAGTGGCCATACTCTCCTGCTGACTTCCGTCGCAGTTGCAGCCGGCGATTTGGACGGCCGAGCCGAGATGATATGTCCCATAGAGCTCACCGACGTCTTCAAAGCAGGGCTCATCCGAGGATCCTCTCGCCGCCAAAAGGCGGAGCCGCTTCTGTGTCAGACGGTTGAGAATACCTCCATCGTTAGATGAGAGTAGTGGCTCACTCCTGTTGCATCGATGTAACCACCATGACCGGCATGAAGCGCAGAGGAGGAAGGAGGAGGCTATCTCACGAACTCGGCGCAAGGCCAGAGCCGAAGATAGCCTCCAGACGGCGAGCGGCGGCGAGAAACCCTAGTTGAAGTTGAGAGAAAAAAGAGTACCCGCGCGTGAGTACAAACGCGATTTTTATCTACTTCAACGAACTTAAGATTTAAAACTCAAGATTCCATCCGAGTTTGATTTGATCCGGTTAGAAGTATGTGATTTTCTTTAGTTTGGATCCTTGTAATTTGATATAAGATGATACATCTGGATTGATCCATATTGTTTTCATAACTTTTAAAAATATATATGTACAGGGTTTATAAATTTTATATAATAAATAGAAAAATAATACCTTAAAATTTCTCTCAAGATAGAAACAAAAATTAAAGAAAGTGGAATATCATTTTAAAAGTCCATAATAAATATATTCTAAAAGGTTGACCAAAAAAATGTAGGTATTAAAATGTATATGAAAATCAATTAAAAAAAATTATATGATACTATTTTTTAATTTTAATTTGCATTTTAAAAATTTTTAATATAAAAAATTATTTCAAAATTTTCTACTATCAATATAATTCTATATAACTATCTTTTTATGCCAACTCCGAATACTCATCCGCATAAAATTAATAATCTATAGTCTCCAATTTAATAATCTATAGTCTCCAATTCAATCGTGGTAGAGTACAGTTTTTCGTTGGGAGTTAAAACCGAACTTTCTCTTCTCCGTCGCCGAAGAAGTTTCTGTCCCTCTGTCCGAACAAATCTACGAGCGAGCAACATCAGAGAGAGAGATGGGTTTCTTCTCGTTCCTTGGAAGAGTTCTNCTCCCTCTCTGTCCGTACAAATCTACGAGCGAGCAACATATCATAGAGAGAGAGATGGGTTTCTTCTCGTTCCTTGGAAGAGTTCTCTTCGCTTCTCTCTTTATCCTCTCTGCTTGGCAAATGTGAGCTTTTTTTTTTCTCTTTTCTTTTCTCCATTCTCGATCTGTTCTCTCGTTTCTTCATGTTACTACTTGATATGGATTTGATATTGTTTTGAATCTCTTGTATCGAATTTAGCTTCTTGCTAGATCTATATTGAAAATTGAGAAACTTTGTAGGCTCTTTATGATTTCTAGGGTTTCGTTGAAATCGAATGCTTAGCTGAATCAATTTTTGGGTATCTGAATCTCTTATTGTAATTGATTTGTGTTTCGAATTTGGACAATGTTATAGACTTTTGAATTTTTAGGTTTTGATGATCTTTGGATATTGCAAATTGATCAAAGGTTGAATTTTTATTTATCTTGTGTTTTAGAATTAATGTATGGTGTATTTTTTGTTATAGTTTTGATATGTCTTTGGCTTCTTACCGCATTTTGGGCAAAGATAATTGTTCTCTCTTAAATTTGACATATCGAGGTCTTTGGCTCTGTTGTTCATATGGTTAAATGTTGTGCTGGTTTGGTTATTCCAATGTATAGTGATCTAGAGAGAAGCATCATTAGCTCGAAATGGAAGAAATCGTAACTTTAATAAGAATGTTTCCGTACTTTTGTTACTATGTTTTTATAATAACATCATTGGCTTCTTACCACATTTAGGGCAACGATAAATTGTTCGACATATTGATGTCTTCAGCTCTGTTGTTCATATGGTTAAATGTTGTGTTGGTTTGGTTCTTCCAATATATAGTGATCTAGAGAGAAGAATCATTAGCTCTAAATGGAAGGGAATCCTAACTTATTAAAGATTGTTTTGTACTTTTCGTTACTATGCTTTTGTTTTGTTGACTTGATAGCTATATGTTAAGAAGCTACTCATATATCATTTGCCTCTTTTGACCGTGTCACTAAATATTCGTGGAAATCGAATGCGATAGCCGAATCTATATCGGGCTTTGGTTTTTGGGTACTTTTCCCTTTTGTGTATGATAAATGTTTTGATCTGAATCTCTTAGTGTAACTGATTTGTGTTTCGAGTTTGGATAATCAATGTTGTAGACTTTGATATTGCAAATCAACTAAAGTTTGAATATTTATTAATCAATCAATGTATGATGTTGTTTTCGATATATGGTTGATCTGTCTTTGGCTTCTTACCCATTTAGGGCAAAGTTAATTGTTCTCTCTTATATTCGACAAATCGAAATGAAGGAATTGGTTTCGTTTATGTTAAAATGATCTGTCGGTTTGGTCTATAGAAAAGCACCATTAGCTCTAAATGGAAGAAAATCGTAACTTTAATAAGATTGTTTTCGTACTTTTCGTAACTATGCTTTTATTTGTTTGACTTGATAGCTATATGTTAAGAAGCTACTCATAGATCCTTTGCCTCTTTTGACCGTGTTATGAAACTTTAACTATGTGACTTTTGGGAACTTTAATAGGTTTAATGACTTTGGAGTTGATGGTGGTCCTGCAGCTAAAGAATTAGCTCCAAAGCTTGATTTGGCTAAGGCACATATATCTTCTAGATTAGGGGTAACTTTGCCCAAGATAGAGGTAAACAATCTAGTTATGAATATGATGTTCTTTTCTCTTGATGTCACTTTCTCTATGTGTTTTTTTATGACCTGGAGAATGATTTTTTGAAGGTGAGACAAGTCGTCGTTACTATTATTGCCCTGAAAGGAGTTGGAGGCTTACTCTTTGTTATCGGAAACATCGTCGGTGCTTATCTTCTGGTTAGGCTTCTTCTTGTTCATCCCATTTTTCCAAATAAGGAATTCAAAAACTTGCCGATTGAATAACTCAAATCTCAATCTATTTGTTTCAGGCTTTCTACTTGGTGGCTGTCAGTCCAATTCTGTATGATTTCTACAACTACCGACCTGCGGAACGTCATTTCTCCCTTCTGTTGACAGAGTTCTTGCAGGTTTGTCCATAACTTTTTTTCAGTTAATCGTAATCTCAATAAACTGGAGACTGTGTTTACATTAGGATGCTAGGCTCTGAATGTTGAATTGAAAAGAACGCAGCTTTACACCTTAAAACTTTCAGTCTTCCAAGATCATTCCGTCTATCACGATGCACAATGTTTCGATAAAAGTTTCTCATTCCTTTTGTTACTATTGTAGAGCGTTGCATTCTTTGGAGCATTGCTCTTCTTTATTGGAATGAAGAATTCGACACCCAAGAGGAATTTGAAGAAGAGGACACCTAAGCCGAAAGCAGCCTAGTTCCAAACATTAGTTTTCTTTCGGTTTTGCCTTTGGCTTTTTCTTTTTTTCGACGACGAAATCTTTTCTTAGAACTTTGATTTTTCTTTCTGTTGTAGTATTCTTAGATTAGCTCATGATATGCTTAAATCTCTTACTTTGTTTTGATGTTGAGGATCTTGAAGTTTTGATTTGTTGAAAACTTGAACCATGAAGCTATGGAACAACGTTTTGGTGACCTTGAAATTCAAATAACTAAAACACAAGTTTATAAAAATGTAAAAACTTGTCTAACGGCACATAAGAAACAACAATAGGGGACACTAAAAACTTCATAAACGAAGAAGGTACCAACCTTTATGGTCTTATGGATGATACGAATTAAAATATTTTTCAAAAGAAAAAAATAAGTGTGACAAAATATAGTTACTCAAGATTACTTAGTAGAATGAAATAGTTATTTATTTTTAATTTAAGATAACATGAATTTGGGTTTAGGGTTTAGTCCATTTGAATCTGACATGTAATAGGCTAATTCACGACTTTTTTTTGGGGCTTTTAGAATTATAACTTTGGATAGGGCACCTAATTTTCTAATAAAACGAAATAAGTTTTAGAGGTTTTTCTTATAACAAAATTATCGAAAACAACTTTATCTTATCTGGGTTTTTTTTTCACTGCGCTTTTAAAATCAAGAATTTGTAAAGATAAAATACGAAGATTAGCATCCACTAAATCACTATCTTAGTTTTGAGGTTTTTATAGAAGAAAATCTCGTAAATAACTTTACCTTATTTGTTTATTTTTCCACCTCACTATATAGAAACACACAAATATTTCTGAAACATAAACGAAAGATTTCAACCAGTAATAACTTTCAAAATAAATTTTCGGAATCCCCACTTCAGCGAGGTTCCAAAAGCTTTTTAGAATTTCCGATTCCGATTCCAATTAACAAGCGGAAAGCGGATCTCCGACGAAATTTCCAACGTACCAGCCAACACCAAAACGCCACATCAGCAAATTTTTAATTATTTTTAAAAATTTCCGATTGCAGGAAGCGGATCTCCGACGAAATTTCCAACGTACTAGCCGGCACCAAAACGCCACATCAGCGAATTTTTAATTACTTTTAAAAATTTCCGATTGCAGGAAGCGGATCTCCGACGAAATTTCTTAAGTCTACGACGGCCCGCGGAGTATTTGGGCTTTCTCAGTTTTTAAAACTTTTGAGTTACCCGCTCTGTTCTTGGCTCCATCTTCATCCTCCACCACAAAATCTCAACTCAACTTTTTTCTATTTAAAAGGTTTGCTATCTCTCTCTGATCAAACCTTTCATGCTATCACAAAAACCCTAAATTCTCCAAATTGCTGCGGCGAAGAACTCAAAGCAAAGGAACCTTGCTCTTCAAATGGTATAAATCTTTTTTCATTTTTCTCCAGGTACATCAATTTTCATGGGAAACCGAAAAAAACCCAATTCTAATCTCTCATGGCAGGATTACTTGAAATCTGTTCTCCCAACTCAGATTTTATCTGAACGAGGGAAAAACCTCGTTGTCATCAACCCAGGTGCTTCCTCTATCTCTCTCAATTTCAAAATTCAATTCGAAATTCAAAAGTTTTAAGCTTTAGGGTTTATGGAAGAACTTTGTGTTGGGTTTTGATTTAGGATCTGCAAATGTAAGAATTGGATTGGCTATGGATGAGAAACCTTTCAATGTCCCTAATTGTATTGCTAGATACAATACACAAACTGGGAAACCAAATGTTGTTGATCAGGTTTTGTCTTAATTTTACTTGTGTTTCTTTGGGTTCTTATCAATGGATTTTAATGGTTTGTTCTTTTATAAATCACAGATGCTTAACACTCAGGTCACTACCAGTCAACAAGTTGAGCGTGAGAGAGCTTACAATACTGTAAGGCTTTTCACTTTACTTCGTCTGTTACTGTAATCACTTCTTGGTGTTTGATGTTGTTTTTTTCGTTTTTAATGAAAGGCGGCATCGCTGTTGAAGATACCGTTCCTGGACGAAAGCTCTTCGTCTGGCTCTGCATCACGCAAGGTAAGTAGAATAGTTTGGTGATGGTAAGTTTTTAAAATTTGAACCTCTGAAAGTTTATGCAGATGGGGAGGATTGACGGATACAATCAACCGAGTGCTACAAAGAAAGATACTGTCTTTACTTGGACTGATGTGTATGAGGATGAGCATAGTTCTCCTCCCCCTGCATCAGGTGTCATTCAATTAGCTTTCTTTGGTTGAGATTATCTATGAGTTTTTGTTTGGTTGACAATATTAGGATCAATTAGCTTTCTTTGGTTGACATTTATCTACCATTCTTATACTATAAAGGAAGTAGAACATATAGAGTTTTGTATTTGCTACATACATTCATTGGAATGGTCTTTCTCTGAATATACAAATGCAAGGTGTCAATGTTTATAATTCTTAGATACAACCAATTGTGCAGAAACTTCTGCTGGTAAAAGTGAGGCCAGCGCATCTAAAGCTCTTCCTGAAACTTCTGCTGATAAAAGTGAGGCCAGCGCATCTAAAGCTCTTCCTGATGTTACTGACTCTAAAGATACTAGTGAGAGTAAGCGCAAGTACAGGAAGGTGATTTTTGGTGAAGAAGCTCTGACAATATCGCCAAAAGACCCATACCGTATACACCATCCTATTCGGAGAGGTCACTTCAATGTTTCGCCACATTATTCGGCGCAACAGGTATGTATGGTTCCAATATATCTTCTACCTGTCTTTGTGGAAGGGATTTTTTGGCTACTTATTTTGATGCTTCTATTTTTACAGGTTTGTGAGGACTTGACCGCTATCTTGGACTGGCTTTTGTTGGAGAAACTTCATGTAACTCACGAAGAGAGAAACTCTTTTCATGCTGTTATTGTTGTCCCTGAAACATTTGACAGCCGTGGTAAACTTGTTATGCCTATTGCAGCCTTTTTCTCTCAGTTCCTTCTAGATATGTTTTGATCGTTGTGAGCTAGTATTCTGATTTGACTTCATGATATTATCAGAAATAAAGGAAATGCTAACTATTGTGTTGGGAGAGCTACGCTTAAACTCAGCAGTTGTCCACCAAGAAGGTCTATCCGCCGTTTTTGGGAATGGTTTGTCTACAGCTTGTATCGTGAATATGGGAGCCCAGACAAGTACGGTTGTCTGCATCGAGGTATTAGCAGAATACGAGAAAACATCATTCTGTTTTTATAACTGTTTTACATATGTTCATTTTATTTGGTTTATAGGATGGAGTCTCATTGCCAAATACTGAAAAGATTTTGCCTTTCGGAGGAGAGGTAAGTATATATGTAACATTTCTCTTTTCATTTTATCCTGAGCTACATATTGCATACTAAAAGTTCTTTCATCAACATATAACTTTCAGGACATAAGTAGATGCCTTCTATGGATTCAGAAGCATTACCAAAAGTGGCCACAAATCGTCACAGATGGTTTGGCAAAGCCAATGGATATGCTGATGCTTAATCAACTTAAGGAGTCATACTGTGAAATTAGAGTGAGTTGGATCATCTTTGTTGTTTTATTCTTTTGATTGGGAACATTGAAACTAATATGCTTTTTCCATTCACAGAAAGGAGAAGTGGAAACTGTTGCAATGGTTCATTCTTATGAGGACGGCATGCCAGCTGTGCCTCACAAGACAAATCTCACCTCACTTAACGTAAACAGAAAACAAGATCAAGCCATTATTCTGTTAATGCTCTCTTATATTCTTAGTCTTGAAAAGCTTTCCTTTGTTTCTTTCAGGTTCCGCCAATGGGTCTGCTTTATCCTAACCTTCTGGTCCCTGAAGTGTTTCCCCAGCCACCTCGTGAATGGTCAGAGTCAACCTTCTTTTATCCTTTACTTCGGTTCAGTTATGGACCGAGAGATGCTCATTCTAAACATTTGCATATTGTTTAGGTTCAAAGACCACGAGAATATGTTGGAGGACACGTGGAACATGGACTTTGGAGGTGGTAGTAATATGGGATTACCAATGTGGGATAGTTTTGCAATTTCCCCTTCGAAACCAAAGAAAGAAGAGAAGATTGGTCTCGCTGAAGCCATTATAAGCAGCATCCTCTCTGCTGGTATATGTTGTGATACACTCTCCTGCTTTTTATAAAAACTCGACACCTAACAAAAACCTTTTCCCCCTTTTTTTTTCTGGTTTGTAGGACGCATGGACCTTAAGCGAAAGCTTTTCGCCAGCATTCAGTTGGTAAATCCTGAAAACCTTTTTCTTTACACATTCAAGTTTTCGCCATTTATTTGATGTACGATCATGTAACTCTTCATGCCTTAATGTGTTGTCCTGGAACACTCTCTTTTGGCTTCTCAGATTGGTGGTGTTGGTTTGACTAAAGGTCTTGTATCCGCTGTGGAAGAAAGGTTTGTTCATTTCCTTAACCAAACATTTTGTTTTCTGACATCCAGAAGAAAAGACAAGATTCCTCTATGCCCACACCAAACCAAACATAGTGTTTTACTGTTTTGTTGAAGTAATGTTTGTGTCCGTTTCAGAGTTCTTCATACAATACCTCCAACTGAAGCCATTGATACCGTGGAGGTTCTGCCATCAAGAACGGATCCAACATTCGTAACTTGGAAAGGAGGAGCGGTACGTATGCTTTTCTTTTGCAATCTTACTATTCTTGAATTTGGGCATGGCACTGACATTGTGTAAGTAAATTTGGAGACAGATATTGGGAATTTTGGACTTTCAAAGGGAGGCTTGGATTGATAGAAATGATTGGATCGCAAATGGGATTCACGTAGGGACTAATAAGAAGTACAAAGACTCTTATTACGTTCAAGGTCAAGCAATGTACTTCATCAACCCCTAAGGCCCTAAGTCTATCTTAAGCTTTCTCTGTTCTTCTCAGAATAACTTTTCTTCTTCTATATTGTTTTTTAGTTTTAATTGTCATAATTCAGACCAAAAACAAAAGTTCTCATAAATAAATGTTAATTTGCTATGGTCTTTTTAATTTATAGAGGTTTTAATTTATGTTTATGATGTCTTGTATTTATAAGTTTAACTTTCTCTCAAAATGTTTGTGTAATTTTAAAACCTTTATAAATTAATAATATCAAAGCTATGATATTTAATTAATTTATAGAGTTATTGATTTATCGATATATTAATTAATCCGAAAAACTAATTTCGAAACGAAAAAATATATTAATCCATTGAGGTATGAATTTATCATTTTTTTTTAACAGCAATATGAATTTATCAAATTAGAGTATATAGAAATTTTTGCTATATAACACATAAATATCAGGAAATTTATATAATTCAATTGAACAAAAAATTAGTAAATCTAATTCGACCCGGTCGGATCGATTGAACCGTTTCTTTCTACACAACAAAACCAAATTTTTGTCCCACATCGGGAATACGAGAGAGAAGGAATCAGAGAAGGGGCTTATATAAAGAAGATGGGCCTTAACGTTAAAAAATTAAAAAAAGGGTCGGATGGCTATTTATGCCACGCTCAGCCTGAGTTAAAAGGGGTGAGTGCTGTATGGCAAAATCAAGACATATGGCCGACATTATTTCTGGAACAACCCATAGGGTTGGCTCGCTCGGCCGACCCTCCAATACTCTTCTTTATTAAACATTATTTACAAAAGTCATTCTTAATTAATGATTTGGAGATAGGATTCGATGATGTACTTTGGGAATAAAGAAGACTCGGAGCATAAGCAACCAGACTAGTTATAATTGTACTTACAATTACAATTTGATATAGATCTTTTTTTATCCAAAGTATACTTCATATAGTGATATTACTTAAAAAATAAAATTTATATTAGAATTCCGAAAAATATTTTATTAAGATATATGGGTTAGATAAATTAAGATATATTTTTTTTTTTGTTAATATAAGTTGTTTGTGATATTAGTAGTAATATGTTCTTGTTAATAAATATTATCCTCCAAAGGATTTCAACTTTTTTTAGTTAAGTTATAACACAAAATAAACAAAAAACTAAATTTTGGATTCTAAAACCTTCTAATATGTACCAACTCATATAACCTTTTAAGTTAATCTTTAAAATAATATTTTGTGGTTTCAAAGCCAAACATATAATAAGATTCATAGTTGGTTTAAATGAAATTCAATTGCAAAATATTAAGATTTACGATTTGAAATCCAAGCATAAAATTTACGGTTTTAAATCGAGACATAGTGTTTGCATAAAATTAAAAGTAAACTTATTGAATTTATTAAAAAACATTTATCGATAAACCCGATACACGGATCCTAATCTAGTAATCATATACAATTACGACTTCGACCAGGACCACCATAAAAAAAATGGAATCCCCAAATAGCATGATAACCGGTCATAATATTGTAACAATTCTCATCCGACTTATAAGAAAAAGCTGTTCTTCCGACTGGTCTTGGTATATTACCCTTATCAACTATCTCAAGATTTCTGAAATAACTAGCTTTTCGGTATCCCTCTTGAGCGAAAAGCCCACTCCCCATTTTTGTTATCGTGTGTAGAGAGCCATACTTATAATCTGCTATTTCGCCTCCCCATTGAATTTCGTTTGCACCATTCCGAAGATGAGTGAACAATGTGGAAGGCCAATATCCAATATTTAGATTGTTACTAAGTTTCAACCACCAATCTCCTGTATGGGGATCCTATAATAATATAATATATTTATTAACCGTTTTGATAGATTATATGATAGAAAATGCTCCGACCAAAATTTAGTGGGTTAGAAACATCTTGGATTATATTAACCTTCCATATACTTGCGGGAAACTGTTTTTGTTGTCCATCAATGGTAGAAACTTGATCAAATGCTGCACCAGGGGCAAATTCTGGGCTAATATGTACAAAACCTGAACAATCAGTATTATAGCATCCAGTCGTCCTATATCCATCAGCCTAGTTTGCATGTTACGAAACAACATACAATTATTCTTTTGTCTCGAAGTACATAATTGACCAAAAAATAGCAAAAAAGAATAATCATAACAATACTGTTGAAATTCACTCACTGTCCAGTAGACAAAAAATCTTGCTTTGGAATCATTATATTTATGCTCGTACACCTAATTATAACAATTGTAAACCAAAAATTGAAAAAGATGAGATTATATTTATATAAACATATACATATATATATGTAGTTGTAAGAGGAAACCAGAACCTGCCATCCAGCTTCAATGGTGTTAATTTCAGAATAATTATTAGGGTGATTTATGATCCATATTTGTGCTAAGCTAAACTCTCTTGGCGCTTGTACGTAAGGCTTCCACACATTTATAATCGCTTTAGCTCCATTAAACTTTCCCCTCACAACAACTTGGGCGTACTTTATATGTACATACATATATATATATACATTAAAAACTAAAAAAACACATATATATATATATATATATATATATATATATATAT
>OVAQ01001362.1:953-15150 GCA_900406345.1 Erysimum cheiri
CTATGCCGTGAGAAAAAGACAGGAAACATTTATGCCATGAAGAAGCTGAAGAAGTCTGAAATGCTTAGCAGGGGGCAAGTGAGTCTTACAATTAACTCACTTTTCACTTTATTTTACGTTTATGCATAAAAATTTGGGCTTCAAGTCTAGGATACCATTTTGGTTGATCCTTCTAAATAGGTTGAACATGTTAAAGCTGAGAGGAACTTGCTAGCAGAAGTTGCTAGTGACTGTATAGTGAAGCTTTATTATTCGTTCCAAGATCCAGAATATTTGTACCTTATCATGGAGTATCTGTCTGGTGGTGATGTGATGACTTTGCTTATGAGGGAAGAGACTTTGACTGAAACCGTGGCTCGGTTTTACATTGCCCAAAGTGTTTTGGCTATTGAGTCGATACATAAACATAATTATGTTCACAGGTTAATCTCCTTCTTTATGGTCTCATTATGATGATTGCAACGTTAAATTGTATATATATTTGAGGTAGATCTTTTGCAGGGATATAAAACCAGACAATCTTCTGTTGGACAAGTATGGTCATATGAAGCTATCGGATTTTGGTCTTTGTAAGCCTCTCGATTGTAGAAATATTTCGGCTATGAACGTAAATGAACCTTTGAATGATGAGAATATAAATGAATCAATCGATGGTGATGAGAACTCCCCGATAGGACGTCGTGGAAGGCGTTGGAAGAGCCCATTGGAACAGTTGCAGCATTGGCAGAAAAATAGAAGAAAGCTGGTATAGAAAAAAACTCTGTTTTCAGCCTTTTTATGATATTAGTCTTTTATTCATATCACATCTAGGGTGTATGCTTTAAAAATGCTCCTTTGGGTTTATGTCTGAATTGTTGGGCTTTTGTGTGCTCTTGTTTTGTAACAGGCATATTCTACGGTAGGTACCCCTGATTATATTGCACCTGAAGTGTTGCTGAAGAAGGGATACGGTGTAGAGTGTGACTGGTGGGTCACCGAAATTATCCTATAGATTACTCCATTGAACTCTTCCTTCATGATTTTTTTATATCAGTAGGGTTATCCTATGTGACACATTACATAAATATTCACGATCAGCTTGTCATCTTTTCTTGCTGCTTATCTACTAGTTGATCGACACATATCTGTTTTCTTTCATCGACTCATATGCATTCATTTGATTGCAGGTGGTCTTTGGGGGCCATTATGTATGAGATGCTTGTTGGTTACCCACCATTTTACTCTGATGACCCCGTAACAACATGTAGAAAGGTCTATTTGCTACTAAATTTACATTAGTTTTCATTTTGCCCCTATATCTTTCTGAATTTGCTTGTTGATGCTAAGATGAGAGTTTAAGATGGTGGAAGCTTTCAATGTTGGCTCTGTTTCTTTTAGGATCTCCATACCTTCTTTTCTCTTAATCATAAATTGCCATTTGATGGAATTTAGATTGTGAGCTGGAGAACTCATTTAGTATTCCCCGAGGAGGCAAGGTTGACACCTGAAGCAAGAGATCTCATTTGTAGTTTGATTTGTGATTCTGAGCATAGGCTTGGTTCTCATGGAGCCGGAGCTGAGCAAATCAAAGTACGTAAATACAAAAAAACAAAGACTGATACTCTTCTCTTTGTCGTCTATTACATTCTTTCTGACAAAACAAGACACGTCTAGGCTCATCCTTGGTTCAAAGATGTGGAATGGGAAAAACTCTATGAGATGGATGCAGCTTTTAAGCCAGTGGTCAATGGAGAACTGGATACCCAGAATTTCATGAAATTCGATGAGGTAAAAATCCGCCATCTCAAGGATTTACAAAGTTCTTATTGCTCTTTTTCAGTGGTATCATATTCTGATTCTTTCCTTAGGTGGAGTGTCCAAAACCAGCAAGAACAGGATCTGGACCGTCATGGAAGGTACCGAAATTCTCAGGAAAATCTTATAACTTTTTGCTTATTCGGAGGGTCTTGCTCTGTTACTTATCGATCTACCGGACCTTTGTCTTTGGTCGTAGGTGAGCATAACCCCTCAGAATATCAATTTTGTGGGCTATACATACAGAAACTTTGACGCTGTCCGTGGTTCTCGCCATTCTTTAGGTGCAACAACTGTTTTATTTTCTCATTTTTCTTTTGCGGATTACGGCATTTTAGCTACCTTTTCTCATATGTTTCTTGTAAATATGGATGCAGATATCAAAGGAGGCATTTCTCCACCACGCTCATCAACTGAATCAACCCGAAGTAAGTCTTGTTATTAGCATCTCAAACGGTCCTATTGAGTCTTCTCCTCGGGCTACACCATTACCATAAACATTATGCTTTGGTTAAATTTTAATTTCATTCTCAGGTGACTCTGCAATTGATTGCGCAAAACTCTCAACTGGTGGTGATGGTTCTCAGCAATGAGATTTTCTTGCTTAAATTCTTGACACACCAAGCTTGATTCAATCCAGACATCGTTNTCAGGTGACTCTGCAATTGATTACGCAAAACTCTCAACTGGTGGTGATGTTTCTCAACAATGAGATTTTCTTGCTTCAAATTCTTGACACACCAAGCTTGATTCAATCCAGACATCGTTTTCTTTTACAAAGCAAATCCTCTTTAACTATTTTTCTTGATCCATGAAACATTTTTTTTTTTTTGCTCAATGTAGAGTCATGATTGTAGTTGCAGAGAGAAGAGAAGATGTTGAGAAATCTCTCCGTCTTCTTTCTCCGCAGCTCGTTTTTTCTTTTTTTTTTTTGATTTGTTGCCTTCTGCCCAGAATCGGCGTTCATGTATTTTTCTTGTACCGCCTTTTTGCTCGTGGCAGTTTCCAACCGTTTCTTCCCGCCATTGTTTATATTAATTAGCAATATCCAAAAAAACCTCCTTTTATCTTATCTTCTTTTCTCTATTTGTTTTTACTTTTTACACTATTAACAAACATATCAATGCATTTACAATCTGATTATGAAAAAATAGTTTTTAAAAGAAACGATTTTTAAGATACTATAGAGAAAAAAAACTATCGGACTATGCTTTTCTTTTTCTTCTTTATAAAAGAAAAGAGTATTTTAATTTGTGTTTATAAAATAACGATTATCAGAGTGACAGAAAAAAAAGAAAAAAAGAATACCATTTGTCTTTGTTTATTAGAACGATATTGTGTCTTCCACTTTCCGATTTCTAAACTAGGGAGATTGGTTAGAAAAAAAAAGTCCAAAACAGGTACCTAAACAAAACTTTAAATTAGCTTTTAAGTGTCAATTTTTTCTCTTCAAATCTTCTTTTCAAAGGTTTTCAATTTACAAAAATTTAGGAGTTTTTAGATGTTGTTCTCTCTTTAGGTCCTCACTTCATGGATATCAACCCATGGACTAAAAAGTATTGCAGTAATAGTATCTACACTTATCAATAGTTGAATATCCTGCAATATGTAAAACGAATTGCATAATAGATAATATGTAATTTTTTCTTCCAAACTACTTATAATTTGAAAATGCGGGAAATTAGAAAGAAAACCACTTATTGGTTCTCAGATTTTTCATATGTATAATTTTTAAATCTTATATAACATTTATCACCTATGTTTTATCTTAATCATTTCATTGGTAATAAAACTATACAAATTCTAACAGTTAGTTAAATCCGTCATAATTCATAGTAATATTTTGAAATAGTTTACTTCAGCTAAAAAGAAAAAAAACTAGTTACTTAAAATATTTAATGATTCAACAATTTCATTGNACAAATTCTAACAGTTAGTTAAATCCGTCATAATTCATAATATTTTGAAATAGTTTACTTCAGCTAAAAAAAAAAAAAACTAGTTACTTAAAATATTTAATGATTCAACAATTTCATTGTTTCAAGTTCAACCATTATGAACAAATTTAAAAGTCACCATAGTCAATCTTCTAAATTTAATAATTAAAATATAGTAGATATTTATTTACATTTGTCATCTATAGAAGTGCCCAACTCATCATACAATTATTATATTTAATATTGGTATATTTTGTTCCATTAATAGAATTTTGTAATAATCCTCTGTATATGTAAATGATGCAATGAATGAAATACTATATGAGCTTATAAATTTCTTTCTTTTTATGACAGCATTTTAAATAACTTGCTTCTCATGTTAATACTANACCCAACTCATCATACAATTATTATTTGACAAAAAAAAAAAATCATACAATTATTATATTTAATATTGGTATATTTTGTTCCATTAATAGAATTTTGTAATAATCCTCTGTATATGTAAATGATGCAATGAATGAAATACTATATGAGCTTATAAATTTCTTTCTTTTTATGACAGCATTTTAAATAACTTGCTTCTCATGTTAATACTATACTGTTTTACAAATTATCTAAATTGAAATTGTTACTGTATATATATCTCACTATGTCTTAATGGCTTGCTAAAAATCAAAAAAGATAATTTGTAAAACAGTATAATCACCATTAGCCAGAGGCCCATAGCTTCTTCGAGCCGGCTCGNGTACTGTTTTACAAATTATCTAAATTGAAATTGTTACTGTATATATATCTCACTATGTCTTAATGACTTGCTAAAAATCAAAAAAGATAATTTGTAAAACAGTATAATAATCACCATTAGCCAGAGGCCCATAGCTTCTTCGAGCCGGCTCGGCTAGTACTTGACCAAAGTACCCCTAATTTCACAATGAAGAGATATTATTTCTCAGGGGTTAAATGTGGGTAAGATCGTAATTTAAGCAGTCCTAGTTTCATCGCCGATCAAAAACAGCAACGAACCGAAGCCTTGGTTTCGCTTCGATCCCGTCCTCTCATGGCTGTTGCACGAACGTTGCTTGATTTCGATTTCGAGCTCTTTTCACGTACTCTTTGAAACGATCTAATCCTCAAAGATTTTTGCTATTGAGTTTCGTTGTATCTGCGGATTTTTGTTTCCTTTGCCGCGGTTTTTGATTCGAGGTACGGCTGTTTTGGTTTCCTTGTTCAATCTTTGAACTTTGATCTGGATTAATAGGGGTTTATTTATGGTAACTAATTGTTGATTACGCTGCTTATTGAAGATTTCTTACTTCGTTTATGTTTGATTCAGTTCTCTCCTAGGGTTTCGTGTTAAAAGTATCCAGGGATTGATTTAGTTCGTGAAAGTCTTGGTTCAATGTTAAATTTTGAGGGCTTTTGTGGTAATGAAGTTAGATTAGGGTGAAAGAATCAATCTTTGGAGAGGATCAGTTCAAATTTGTACTTAAGCTTGGAAGATAACTTGTTCTAAGTTGGGGATTGTGTTTTCTATAATTAATAGACAATGCAGTTCATTGGTGGTGAAGCTAACTTAGGAGTTATCCTTTTCAAATTTCCTCAGGGTTTAGTTATAGGTATTTCATTGGCTAGGTGACTTAGCTGTTCAATGAACTAAGCGGAAGTTAATATTGGAGGAATATTTTAACACATATTACTTGGATTCTCTGTAAGTGAAAGAATAGTTCCTGGAAGTAAGTTTAGAATGATTTGAATAACATCTCTATTCTTGCTTAGTTTATTATCGAAACTTACTAGAGGTTTTCATATTTTGTACATTAGCTTATGTGGTCACTTTATGTATTCCCTTATTGGTTTTCGTTCTTAAGTTGGGGCAGATTATTTGCAGTATTTAGAAAAGTATTTTCTTTGCTGTTATGGATTTGAGCATGGTTCTGGCAGTTTCTGTCTAAAGATAATAATGATGAATATTTACTTACGAAGCCAAATTTATGCAATGACTGCGTGAAGAAACCAATTAATCTGAAACCACATAAAGGGTTTCCTGTATTTGTGTATAGTCTAGATATTGGAGTTTGTACTTTGGCGTTTCAAGTTTTGGGTAGTGTAAATCAGATGTTTCACTTCACTTTCTTGCTTATTTCCATGTTTAAGTTCTACATGACATATCTTGGGATTTGTTTGTCTTACAAGTCATTGTACAAATGCCATTCTCATGGAAAAGACTTATGGCGTTTACTAACGTTTAATTTCTGTTGACACATGGCAGGTGCATCTTAAATATATTATTTGAGAGCTGAGAATCAGCATTTATATCTACAGCTTGTCATGCTCCACTGTGTATTTAGTGTTTATTATAAAACATAAGACTTTCAAGAGCTGAGGGAATGTCAGCACCTGGGAAGTTTGATTATTCTTCTGGTGGGCTAGATAGGCCGCTATACAGATCTAACTTTGCCGCACAGATGGAAAGATCGAGTAGCTTTCGCGAGTCCATGGAACATCCTGTCCCATCTCACCCAATCATGTTGAGGAGCACTTCACCAATAGCACAAACCGATGTAACAAATTTTTTTCAGTGTTTGCGTTTTGATCCTAAAGTGGTTGCTGCGGATCACAAGTCTATTCGTCAAGGTGACTTTAAGCGGCCTGTGAGTATTGCTCTTGGAATACAAGGAGATGAGTCTCCTAGTGGATCATTGAAAGGGAAGTTAATTCCATCTCCTATACCAGAAGAGATCAAAAGGTTAAAGGCTGGTCTGCGCGAAAGCAATGTGAAGGCCAGGTAGTTTAATTTCCACAAGTTAGTTAGCTGTGTTTGAGGTGCTCTTTTGGCTCATTTACTTTTTGTGGTCACAGGGAGCGCGTAAAAATTTTCAACGAAGCTTCATCTGTATTTAACAAGTTTTTCCCAAGTGTACATACAAAGAAGAGGACTCGACCAGAAGGAAATTCTGGTGACCGCTCTGGTGATCGCTTGGTATCAGGACCAGGACTAGGTAAAATGGGAATTCAAGGTCAGACCCTGGCTGGTGGCTTTGAGCTTGACCAGCAAAAGTTGGATGAACGACCTAAAAGTGGCGTTCCAAATAAGCGAACACGTACTTCCATGGTAATTCCTAATTTTGTTTGACATAACATCCTTTACTGTATTACCCGTATGGAGTTGTTATCTTGGCTTGTACCTGAATAAAATAAGCCTTACATGCTATAATGCAGCCTCCTGTTGAATTTTACTGCGCATGCTTCTGATTACTGGAAAGGGCATCTTTTGAACAAGTTTTTGGTGAAAGAATTGGACTGTGTGTGATAGAATTTTTCAAATCTTAGATTTTTTTTATAGCTAGTAAGTGCGTCATTATTGCTTCAGGAGACCGTAATATCTTTATTTTGTGCTTCAGATGGATGTTAGAAGCAATTCTATTGTTCGACAGTCGACGGCTGTAGACAGAGATAAAGAAATAATGCGGCTGGCAAATCATAATGCAGTTCAGGGTGAAGATCGAACTTCAATTGGTATTGATGGTTGGGAAAAGTCAAAAATGAAAAAAAAACGCTCCTCTATTAGTGCGGATTGTCATCCTAACTTGGCTTCAAATAAAGTGGTTGATGGTTACCGAGACTTGAAGCAGGGCATACAACAGAAATCAACAGGCGACTCCAGGTCGAGATTGAATGGTGACTCAAACATGTTAAGGTATGACCTGTTTTATGTACGTGATAGCGTTTTGTGCAGTCAATATACATGGTCCAGCGATGATATTTACTATCCTTATTTATTGTTTGTCGCCATATCCTTAGATGTGTGTTTTCCAAATTACTTTGCTAGCAAACTTTCTTTTGAAGACCTCATATTTACACTACTTGCCTTTTACTGTCCGCTATTTTTGAGTTTATTAGGAAAAATTTCATAAGTAGAATGTCACGAAAGTCAATTGATTGCTCTCTATTCTATCTTTATTTACATGAATTTATCTGACCTTATAGAAGTATGTGCTGGATTGATGACTTTTTACGCTCTAAATAACGTCTGTATGTTGAAGATGCATGAGTTTGAGGTGTGCACTTCCAATCTTCCACCATCAATATATCACTAAGCTTTATTTCA
The DNA here is from genome assembly GCA_900406345.1 of Erysimum cheiri. NCBI lineage: Eukaryota > Viridiplantae > Streptophyta > Magnoliopsida > Brassicales > Brassicaceae > Erysimum > Erysimum cheiri. The sequence continues at coordinate 8,796 of OVAQ01001362.1, forward strand.
ATTTTACTGGTGATTTTGTTAACTGAAGAAATGGCCTTGACTCAGCCGATTTTTTAATCCATTGAAGTGGGGTTAATTTGTGTTCAAGGGTTCAGAATATGCTGGGTTCCATTCACTTGATTGAATTAGTCACTCTGTTTTGTTTTACTTCTTCTTTATATTCTTGCCTCCTGTCGATCAATTGGAATCTTTCTCCTTTGATAGTTAATATATAGGGTAAAATCTCCTGTTTGAATTATTTTGTAGGCAAGCAGCTGGTAATGGAGCTACTGGGTATGGAAGGTCTGATAACCTCTCTCACCAGACGAGCTTGGCTGGGCATTCCCCACTGCCGAGGGTTGATTCTGATCATACTTCGTTGTACAATGAGAAGAGAGAACGCTCCATTGGCTCAGATAATAAGGACAGGGTGAATCTCAGGGCTGTCAACAAGTACGTGTTATAATCATAATCACAAATTCTGAATTTTTCTATCAACACTTGGTCATAAGATTTCAATATACCCCATTAATCACATGCACTTTGGTCATAAGATTTCAATTCACCATATCATCTTCCAGATCTTGTAGCCACTGTTGTTTCTCAACATTTTTTAATGTACTTACTACTCTGTTGGTTTCATTGAAGGTCAAATATTCACGATGACTTCACTTCTTCAAGTCTTGTTTCAAACACGAAAATAAATGCTNTAATGTACTTACTACTCTGTTGGTTTCATTGAAGGTCAAATATTCACGATGATTTCACTTCTTCAAGTCTTGTTTCAAACACGAAAATAAATGCTTCAGTTCGTGGGCCTAGATCAGGATCGGGACTACCACCAAAACTGTCTCCAGGACTCCACAACACTCCGTCCCCGAGTGACTGGGATATCTCTGGCTGTACGAATAAGCCTCCAACATTGTCAGGGGTTACACAACGCAAGCGTATGACATCAAATCGGTCTTCATCACCACCTGTCACTCAGTGGGCCAGTCAAAGACCACAAAAGATATCCCGGATAGCAAGAAGGACAAATTTAGTGCCCATTGTTTCTAGTAAGGATGAAGTTCCCTACTCTGATAATATATCAGATGCTGGTTGTAGTGAAACTGGGTTTGGATTTCACAAACGCTCACCAGCTGCTTCTCCTCAATTGAAACTAAAAGGTGAAAGCAGTTTCTCCACCGCAGCCTTATCAGAAAGTGAAGAATCTGGCCCCCCTGAGATAAAGTCTAAAGACAAGGGGAAACAGTCTGATGAGGTTGATGGGAAAGCTGCACAGAGTATTCCTAAAGTGTCCATCCCTTCTTTACAATCAAGAAAAAGTAACAAGCCTGCTGCTGGTGAAGAGATTGGGGATGGTGTGAGAAGGCAAGGAAGGACAGGCCGTGGCTTTTCTTCCACGAGGTCTCTTAATCCAACGGGAGTAGATAAACTTAAGAACGTGGGAACAGCAAAACATCTTCGCAGTGCAAGACCTATATTTGACAAAAGTGAAAGGTAGAGATCATCCTTATTTTCCACATCTCTTAAATTTTCTTTCTTGTAATATAAAATTTTTTGGACTCCATGGTGTTTATCTCATAGATTCTTCATGAGTTCTGTGCAGTAAGGTGGGTCGTCCACCCACTAGGAAACTATCTGATCGTAAGGCTTACAAACGTCAGAGAGCTACGGCAACAAATGCTCTAACACTAGATTTTCATGGTAAAGCAAGTTCAGTTTAATAAGATTGCTCTTTTGGATGGAGTTTTTTTAATTTTATTTATCCCTTTATTCATGAATTGGTTACATTTCTTAGTTGGCTCAGATGATGGCCATGAGGAGCTTCTAGCGGCTGTCAACTCTGCTGTAAATTTTGGTAAAATATTTTTTCCTTTGTCACTCTTACGATGTATACCCAGCTTTTGTTTCTGGATTAATTGTCTTGTTATTGATGCAGCTCAGAATTTTCCCAACTCTTTCTGGAAGCAAATGGAGCGCTACTTTTGCTATATATCTGATGATCATATCAATTTTATGAAACAACAGGTGATACCTTTTACTTCATTTTCAGATCTCATAGTTAAGGATTTTACACACACACACACACACATATATATATTAATCTTTGTTGGGTTAGAACTATTTACACCCAACCTCCTGAAGTAATAGTCTAGTTGGTTAGGAATGTGCTACAAGGAAAATTAGTGTTTGGATTTATAGTTGGATAAGAGTATCAATAGTTTCACTATGTGGTTTCTATCTCGACCCACTTTTGTAAATGTAAAAGGAAAGGAGAAAATCCCAAAGAAGTAGAATTATGGTGTCAAGTGTCTGTTAAAATTGTTATCATATGTGATTTGACAGCAATTTTTACAGTGCTACGGAAGCTAATCATGTCAACTTCAGCACATTTTAGATAGTCAATAATGTAATATATTTTTTTCCCTCTCTTTCAGGGAGAACTCTCCTCCATGGGTCCTAAGCCCGTTTTGACATCCTCTGACTTTGATAGCCGTGTATTTCCTGAGGAACTTGCAACTAGCAGGGTGGATTCAAAGGCTTCTCCACTTTACCAGAGATTGCTATCAGCTCTGATTTCTGAGGACTCAATGAGTGTAAATGAAGATATACAAAGTGATGGATTTGGGGCCATGCATGATTTTGACGATGACTCAGAATTCAGTGTTCTGAATAATATGGTGGAGTTCAATGGGTTTAGGAACAATGAAAGGCTGGAATTTGATGAATCGGAAGATAATGGGTCTGCAAATTTGTTCAAGGGTGTTAATAAGTCAGCCCACCAGTGCAATGGCAAAATTCCAGATCGTTCACCCATTGACTTCTTGGACATTCAATATGATAAGTTGGGGATAGATGAAAAGATTTATCTGGAAGCCCAGTCTATTGGAATATCCTTAGAACCAATGGTATATAGTCTAGTATGTTAGTACTGCTTTGTACTTTTCGCTCTTCCTGAAGTTTCTTGCGACTTGATATGTTGTTCTTGTGTTTTCTTACAGCCTAGTATCTCAAACGTGGAGGATGAAGGAATTGTTGATGAAATTAAAAAGTTGGAGAAGGCCATCTGCAAGGAGGTCTTTTTCTCATCAAATATTATATCGATTTATTATGGCTTTCTTGTCTCCATTGCGATTTATTAAGTTCTTTAGAGGGATTCTGATTTTTCTTAAGGAATCCTTTAAAAGGACAAAAACAATAATTTTGTGTCCCATTTTACTTTCTCCAGAGAAAGACACCGTTTGATGGTCTCGATATTATTTTCTAGGGTTCCAAGAAGAAAGAGATGGTGGATAGGCTACTAAAGCCTGCCATAGAGATGAAAGAACTTCAGGAGAAGTATGACTTTTCACTTACTCTGCTTTTCGGGCACGCCATTGTGGATCTGAATTATGATCTGATGGTTTTTCATCTGTGTTTTTCTTACTTTACATAGGGAGCTTGATCAGCTTGGTTATGAAAAGCTCATCGAAATGGCATATGAAAAGAGCAAGGTAAACTAATTGTCTTTAAAGTTGACGCATTTTCATCTTTGTTTTGCTTCCCTGGCATTGCCAACTTATTCTTTGTTATTTGTTGATAACTCTGTTTCGTTCTTTTACAGGCAAGTCGGCGTCATCACAACGCTGGTGGAAAGAATTCCAATAATAAGATATCAAAGCAGGCTGCATTGGCTTTTGTTAGAAGGACGCTTGAACGATGCCATCAATTCGAAAAGACGGGCAAAAGCTGCTTCAGTGAGCCTGAAATTAAGGGTATGTTCATTGCCGGGTTGGCAATAGCCGAAGATACTCTCATGGACAAGGAGTATAATCCGTCGACTTCAAGTACGATCTATTTGCCTATATAAATAACGGAATCTCTTTGAAATCCTTATATTCTCTGCTAATTTGTATCTCTCTTTCTTTCCGTGACAGCACCCATGGGCTCACAGCCCAGCTCTTCGTTGGCACGCATTGGGCATAACTCAGAGAACTATGCCAGTTCTTCTGATGTTCTACCATCTGAAAATGCTTTACTAGAACAAACGACGAGGAAAGAAGATACAGCATGGTCCAATAAGGTCAAGAAGAGAGAGTTGCTACTTGATGATGTTGGTATTGGGACACAACTCTCAAGTAGTACAAAAGGAAAGAGAAGTGACAGGGACAGAGATGGGAAAGGGCAGGCTTCATCTAGAAGCGGAACCAATAAGATCGGCCGGCCTTCCCAGTCCAATGCTAAGGGTGAAAGGAAACCGAAAGCAAAACCGAAGCAGAAAACAACTCAGATATCTTCATCTGTTAGGGTCCAGGAGCAACCCAAACCATCATTACCAAAACCGAATGAAGCAAACAGCGAGTATAATAACTTGGAGGCACTGGAGGAGACAGAGCCAATTCTCGACTTATCTCAGTTACAAATACCAGATGGCTTAGGAGATTTTGATACGCAACCAGGTGATATTAGTTCATGGTTTAACATGGATGACGAAGAAGATTTCGATATCATGGAGCTTGGAATACCAATGGATGATCTCTCGGGGCTGAATATAAAGTTATGAGGTTACCTCTCCTGCTCAGTCTATCTATATCTGTATAGTCTTGTTGGTTATACTAGTTGACAAAAAAAAGGGATAAGGTAAAAGAAAAGTTTTGCGTCCTTGGGCGAATAACCATTACCGGAAATGGGTTATTCGGATGTTAGCTCCAGAAATTAGGTCTATAGATTCTTTTCTTCATCATCTTCTTCTTCTTCTTCTTAGGCTTTTTTTTTTCCGTCTTCTTATATATCTCTGATTTCTCGGGTGAAACTCTTGTTACTTTCTTGATGGATGCTGGATTAGGATCCGGCGGGTAAAGCTAGGTTGATAGTTAACTACCGGCTGTAAAAGCTGTCGTGGCAAAAAGAAAGAAAGGAAAAAAGAGTGATGATGGCAATGTTGTAGTGATATATATTTATATACATATAAATGAAGGCTCTTCTTCTTCTTTGACCTTTGGGTTTTTTGTAGTTTTCATAACCTCAGGACCATTACCTCTCTGTACATACATTTTATGTTCCTTAATAAAATTCAGTTTCTCCTTCCATTAGCATGTCACTATGTAATACTTTCTTTTGACCTGCGAAAATGGAGGAAAATCCTGATATATCTCCATCTCTCTTTTGGCACTCAACTTGGGACCTGCCCTGTTAGCATGTTTCTTGATATAAACAGTAACAACTTTTTATATAACTTTCTTCAACTCTTTTGTTATTTTAGTGTTGATATTCATAACTCATTGATCAATGTCTTGAAAAGTAAGCCCACGCATATTCTGATCGCATAAGAACCGAATTTGTCAAAAAAAACAAGGGTACGTATTCCAACCATAATCGTTTCTTGAGTCTTCTCGAATAAGAGACAATCTCAGGGGGGTTTCAGAATTTACCAAATACTCGGTTTAACTTTCAAAAACTGGATTTTGGAACACATTTGCCAAGAAAATACGATAGTTCACTGAGATTCCAAAATTTGGTTACAGACAGTAATAGCAATGAATCATATGACAAAACTGTGACAGGCAAATCCGGTTCGAGTCGAAACATGTTACTGTTGCTTGTCTCAAGAATTAGATTCAATCTTTAGCCACAAGTTTCACATACTTCCCGTCTACCGTGAATCTGGAGCTTGAGTCCACCTGCAAGATTGTAAAAAAAAAAACAAAGACTTTATCATGAAGATCCTTCTAAAGCGGGATCAGATTCGTTGTATATTAATTAGGCAGATGAGATTTGCCTGACCTTTAGCTCTAGCTCCGCCTTAAGCTCAGATTTGTCTCGAGTTATGCCTGAATCCACAAGAGATTCAAGAACGAGCTTCTTCAGTTTCTTCATCTTCAAAGTTTTATCTTCACTCTGTATCAATACGAATTCATAGATGTGTTACAATATCCAGTCACATTGCATAGGACCATAGGTAATATTGAATATTGCAGGTTGCAAGAAAGAAGTTAGACCGAAAACGAGAATAAGTGAGTTGATAGATACGTACAGACTTCAAAGCCGATGTGATCAACTTCTTCCAATTGATTTTCTTCTCATTGCCCTGCTTCTTCGCTTTCTTCAGTTCACATCCTTTTGCTTCTTCGGCTAGAACTACCTCACCTTTACTAGTTTCATCAAAAGTCTCTAGCTTTCTCTTTTTCTCAGCATGCGAGTCTCCATTCGCAACACCTGAGGAGACAGGTGAATCCACTTTCTTCTGTTCAGAATCACCATTAGAAACATTTTCGCTTGCATCCTTCTTATCCACCGTGGATTGTCCAGAAACTTGTTGTTGTTTAGCATGGAAGGCTTTAGCTTTTGCTCGATGCTTCTTCCCATCCGCATGGGCAAGCAAAGTCTGCTG
>OVAQ01001363.1:4918-18522 GCA_900406345.1 Erysimum cheiri
GGATCTTGGATCACCATCCCCGTTCGACCAACTACCGTCGTCCAGGCTCACCGGAGGTCCTGTTCCGGTGAGTATCCGTAGAACGTTGGACGGCGGCTGCACTGTCTTATGCGGTGTAGATTAGGGTTTCAAGCCGGTTTAGTTTTGGGTTGTAATCTTGGTCGGTTTTGTTGTTTGTTGGTTTGGTTCGGTTAAGTGTATTTGGGTTGGGTCTAGGAGATTATGTATGGGCCTACTCCGGAAATAGTCCATTGGACATATATGTTTTAATTGAATACCTTTTAACAAAAAAAAAAAAAGTATTGTGATATTTTTATGTACATTTTAGTAGTACTTTGAAAAAAAAAAAATTGGTAGAAATAAAAATCTGGTCCATCGAAAGATAAATTTGGTACGTAAACATAAAAGTTTTGGTAAAAAACTTTACTGGAAAAATAATGTTTTTTTTAAGTATTTGTGATATTTGTATGCACTTTTAAAAAACTTAACAAATTAATTTGTACATAACTTTGGTAAAAACAATGTTTCAAAATATTTGTAATATTTCAATGTACAAGAAAAATAAATTTTTGATTAATTCAAAACAGTTTTTTATATACTCCAAAAAAAAAAAAGTTTGGTACGTAAATAGAAATTTTACTACGTATTTAAAATATTTCTATGGTACGTGTAAACAAAAGTTAGTACTTGAAAGTACAGTAGTATTTTTAATGTTTTAATTTCTGATTTCTTTTTTTTTTCTTAAATTAATCTGCAGAGATGGATGGAGTAGAGCTAATGCATGGAACCAATAGAAATCTTTCAAACACAGAACGACGGGTGATATATAATGCTCTGCTAGAGAGAAGTCAAGATGGGAAATTAAAAAAATTTACTACTCGAGAAGTTTCTGAATTATTTTTGGTTTCTATTCGAATAATGCAACGAATTTGGAAACAAGCAAAAGATACTTCAAATGGTGAAGAAGTTAATGTCTCCCACAAAAAATCAGGACGTTGTGGCCGGAAGAGAATCTCACTTGATTTGGATCAAGTTATGGATATTCCATTTCACAAGAGAACAACACTTCGATCGCTTTCGATGGGTTTGGGTATTGCTCGGTCAACATTGCATAGGCATGTCAAAGAAGGTACGATTCAACGTCATATACAAATGCCATTAAACCAAGTTTAAAGGATGAGAATATGAAAGCTAGGCTGAAGTTTTGTGTCTCGATGTTGGAGAAAGATACTTTGATTCATGGACCAAAATTTGTTGATATGTACAATATTGATGAAAAATGGTTTTATATGACGAAGAAAACAGAGAAGGATTATTTACTTCCCAAGGAAGAAGTGCCACATCGCACATGTCAAAGTAAGAATTATATTGGAAAAGGTTATGTTTCTAGCAGCGATGGCTCGACCGAGATTTGACGAAGAAGGAAACGAGACATTTTCTGGAAAAATAGGAGTGTTTCCTTTTGTTACTATGGAACCTGCTAAGAGGCGAAGCAAGAATAGAGATGTTGGAACTCTAGAGGTAAAAGCTTCAAATTCTGTGAAAAGAGAAGATATCAAAGCATGTTTGATTGAAAAAGTCATTCCGATAATTCATGAAAGATGGCCAATTGAAGATCGAGGGAAGACTATTTTCATCCAACAAGACAATGCAAGAACTCATGTTGAGTGTGGCGATAAAGAGTTTCAAGAAGCTGCTTCTAATATAAAATGGTTTTGATATACGTCTGATGTGTCAACCTTCCAATTCACCGAATCTAAATATTTTAGATCTTGGATTTTTTCGTGCCATTCAGTCACTGCAACACAAGACATGCCCCAAAACCGTAGAAGATCTTATTCATGCTGTGGAGGAATCATTTGAATAATACCCAACAAAAAAGGTAAATTATATTTTTTTGACTCACCAATTATGCATGAAAGAGATCATGAAAATTGGAGGATCAAACAAATATAAAATCCCACATATGAAAAAATCTACACTTGATAGGGAAAATCGTCTTCCTCTTCAAATAAGTTGTGATCTTTCGCTTGTCCAAAACGTCATGGATACTCTAGCATCATCGTCTTCATGAGTTTATATATGTATTTAAATTGTTGGACTCTTTGTTGGGGGTTTTTCTATTTGTCAGTTTTTATGGGTTTATTTTTCTGAAATAATTTTTGTTCTAAAATTATTCAAATGCTACAAGTATGTGTTTTGTTTATTATAGCCATTTGGTCAATGATACTACGTACAAGTGAAGAGAACAATTCAAAATAATGATAAAAAATTCAAAACAGCTTTCTAATGCTTTAAATGGGATGAGGTGTAAATAGGGTGGAATTTAAATAAGGTGGGGTTAAATGGGGTGGGTTTACCCAAATTAACATCACTACGGCCCCAACCATGCTTCAGCATGAGAAGAAATTTTATCAACGTCGATGATACAATATTAGAAAATTGAAACTGGTTTAAGTCAATCCAATTGAAGGAACATGGCTTACAAAAACAATGTGTCTACAGTCTACTCATGCATTTATTCCATTATAAACCGGAAGCCGGTTTACTATTTAAAAACGTTTTTTTTTTTTTTTTGGTAAAACTAATTAAAAACGTTGCATAAAAGAAAAATCTGAAACCAAGCAAATAGTTCTTTAAAAACGCATAACGATCAAGAGTGTAATATAAAATGATGCACGAATGACCAAAATTAATGCTTTCACCTTTAAGTGAAACTAAAATAATGTGTGTTTTGGTTTCTCAGCCCAAAAAAAATCGTCGACCCTTCTTTGAATTCACCGATTCATCCAAAAACCATCTCAACGACCTCTTCGTTTACCCTATAGATAATATTAATGGGATCATATTTGGTTAAAATTAATAACAATTGCGTGTTAGTAGCTAGTTAAGTGGGTAGGAGTTGATACCGTTTTCTTTTTTGACCCGTTAACACTACCGTATAAAAAGCCAATAGTCATTGGAACACTAGAGAACAAAACATCTCCCGGTTCAGAAGTTCGTCCGGTTTACTCTACTACACATATCAAAATAACAACACGTGGTTGCACAGAATTAAGAACCACATCGTGATCTCGTTGTGTTCATACTTTCTCAACTTTACCGAAAATAAAGTGGCTTTTATGATTTTATCCAATAATATGACGTGGTACGATCAAAAAGAAGCCATCGCCACGTTCCACAAATAAATAACTGACACGTCTCCATCGAGTTTCCTTTTTCTCTATGCTTACGTTATCGCATACGTATTGCGTCTATCTTTTTGGGTCAAAGTGATAAAAGGAAAGTCGTAAATGACATCGTCACTGAGTCTTTCCTACTATTTTAACCCCATTAGTGACACTCCTTTCTTCTCCACTAGACTCCATTTCCCTTTCTTGATTCTACGATCTACGATCTTTCATCGAATCTCCGTAACTATGGCTCCATCTACGAAGACGGTGAGATGGGTTTTATGATCACGAGATCATACTTATTTCCTCTTCGTACGTAATTAAAGACTTTTTTTTTGGTGATCTTGTAATAATCCGAGGTTTTTTTCGGCGTCTTTTTTTCAGGTTTTGATCCCTATTGCGCACGGTACGGAGCCTCTAGAAGCGGTGGCGATGATCACCGTGTTGCGGCGAGGTGGTGCTGACGTGACGGTGGCGTCCGTCGAGAATCAAGTTGGCGTTGATGCTTGTCATGGCATCAAGATGGTTGCTGATACTCTTCTCTCTGATATTACCGACTCCATTTTCGACCTTATTGTGCTCCCCGTAAGTCTCTCTGCTGATTTTAACACTGTCCATTTGTTTTGTTTCTTTGCGTGTAATCCGAGAATTAAGGACCAGACAATAAGTGGATCGATCAGTTATCAATTAGCTCAAGCAACTTGGTTTCGAAAGTGATGTTGATTGTTCCTTCAAAGAACGTCGTTGGTTTTTAGATGTACATATCTGTTGCAACTTTTGTTTTCTGAAAGATTTGAGAATTTGGTTGCTGATATTCCTTTTTATCATATGATTGGTTAAAGGGAGGGCTTCCCGGTGGCGAGACTCTTAAAAACTGTAAACCTTTAGAGAACATGGTCAAGAAACAAGACTCTGATGGACGACTTAACGCAGCTATCTGTTGCGCTCCTGCGTTGGCTCTTGGTACATGGGGTCTACTAGAGGGCAAGAAAGTAAGTCAGAAGTGATCAGTGAGTGTATATCCAAGAACTTTTATTTATCTTATTTTCAGTTCTTGTCTAATGTCTGGATTTACATGTGGGTTTCTTGCAGGCAACGGGTTACCCTGTTTTTATGGATAAACTTGCGGCTACTTGCGCCACTGCTGTTGAGTCAAGAGTGGAAATTGATGGACGGATAGTGACCAGTCGTGGACCAGGAACCACCATTGAATTCTCCATCACGCTGATAGAGCAGTTGTATGGGAAAGAGAAAGCTGATGAAGTCTCAAGTATCTTGGTATGTTTTGTCTCTGCCACTTCGATTTTCAAGAACGGATAGAGATCTTAGTGAGCACCTTAGCACGTGTTCAAACTTGTTTTGTCACCTCCTCTTAGACTTACCTGTTCTCCTTTTGAAATCAGCTGGTTCGTCCTAACCCTGGTGAGGAGTTTACTTTTACTGAGCTTAACCAAACAAACTGGTCATTCGAAGATACACCACAGGTAATTGTTCAATTGCATCTCCCCTTGGTCTTTTTTTAACATTTTGCCGAGACAGTCTCTGTTTGATCGTTATATGGATTCCTATAGGAACAGGTTGTGTTGTATAGCTTTCTGTCTTTCTTGATCAATAATCGTTTATATATGAGTCAGAAAGATAATGTTTTCTCGTTTCAGATTCTCGTACCCATTGCAGAGGAATCAGAGGAAATTGAAGCTATTGCGCTTGTAGATATCTTGAGGCGGGCAAAAGCAAATGTAGTGATTGCTGCAATTGGTAACAGTTTGGAAGTTGTAGGATCTCAAAAAGCTAAGCTAGTAGCAGATGTGCTTCTTGATGAGGTTGCAGAGAAGTCGTTCGATCTGATTGTGTTGCCTGTGAGTAGTGCTAACTTCCAAAAGATGACCACTAATAAGTTTTCAAAGAACCAAAAAATAATCCAACTTCTTTGATGAACTACAGGGCGGTCTTAACGGTGCTCCAAGATTCGCAAGCTGCGAGAAACTGGTGAATATGTTAAAGAAACAGGCAGAAGCAGACAAACCATATGGAGGAATCTGCGCATCGGCCCCTTACGTCTTGGAGCCTAATGGTTTACTCAAGGTGAATAAATCAAATTCAGTACAAGAATTGTAGTTTTTTGTTATAGCTTAAGTCATTAAACTGAGATATAATAAGAGAATGTTTTTGTATAGGGTAAGAAGGCAACTACTCACCCAAGGGTGAGCAACAAACTCTCTGACCAGAGTCACATTGAGCACAGAGTGGTGGTGGATGGAAATGTCACAACGAGCAGAGCTCCAGGGACTGCAATGGAGTTTTCACTTGCGATTGTGGAGAAATTTTACGGGCGAGAGAAAGCGCTTCAGCTCGCAAAGGCAACACTTGTGTGAGATTTTCAAACAATGAAGTGTGAGAGTGACTTTAATAAAAAAAGGCTTTACCTTTGGTTATCTCTCTTCATTGGCGATGAGTTGCTTTGTAATATAAGCTTTGGCTGAGTCAGAGTGGGGTGTGTAATTTATGTCCTTTATAAAATGAATAAACGAGATTCCTCNTTCCTCTACGTATGTGGCCGATATTTTCCTTAAAGTTAAACCTCTGCAAGGGTAAGAGGTTTCGCTGTATGGCTGGAGAGATTGTATGGAGAAATTTTAGTCAGACTTTTTCACCAAATTCACCTAAAAATAAGTATTATAAAATAGTACGAATTTGCCCTTATGTTTACCTTTGGACGTTTGGCGGAATACTGTATCTGTTCTGTACCATTTGATGATAATATCGATACAAAGTTAGTGAAATAAAATCTTCAGTCTTCTTGTATAAACAACAATTTTTGATCAATTGAAAACAGAGTAATGTCACCAATTCTTAAACCAAAAAAGTGTGTATTTGTAACTTTAGTTAAAGCTGGGGCATTTATATTTCATCCGAATAGATCAAGGGGTATTAGCTTAGATTTCGCTATTGTTCGTTCGGTAGGAAATACCGTAAACGCCCTCGAGTCTTAATCTACTATTAAACCCTCACAAAACCCTTGATTTCATTTCTAGCTTATCTCTTGTTTCACTTGCTAGGGTTTTAACAGCGAAACCCATCTCGAGTCTTCTTCCATGGCGACTCATACCATTTCTCGCTCCATTCTCTGCCGACCGGCGAAATCTCTTTCATTTCTGTTCACGCGATCCTTTGTTTCATCTGCTCCTCTCGCCAAAACCCCAGCGTCTTCTCTTTACACGTCGTCTCTGCTCAGCCGTTCCCGTCCTGTCATCGCCGCTTTTTCCTCCGTTTTCCGTGGCGGCCTTGTGTCTGTCAAAGCTCTCTCGACGCAGGCTACTTCGTCTTCCCTGAACGATCCGAATCCCAACTGGTCTAATAGACCACCCAAGGAGACGATCTTGCTCGATGGATGCGATTTCGAGCACTGGCTTGTCGTTGTCGATCCACCTGAGGGTGAGCCTACTAGAGATGAAATCATTGACAGCTACATCAAAACCCTAGCCCAAATTGTTGGCAGGTAAATCCCCAATTCTCTGTGTATGGTTTTTAGGGATTTTAGGGTTAAATTAGTGAGCTAATCCATTTCCTTATTGTTCTATATATTACTAGAATCCATATGACAGGATCTGTATGTTTAATTAGATCATTTTTGAAGCTCTTAATATGATATATCTCGTTTTGAATGAAACAGTGAAGAAGAAGCTAGGATGAAGATCTACTCGGTTTCAACTAGGTGCTACTTTGCTTTTGGAGCCCTTGTGTCAGAAGATCTTTCTCACAAACTAAAAGGTAATCTTGAGCCTTACTTATCTCCATTTCTGTGTTTAAATCTGCCTTCTCATATCTTTCTGTAACTCTTCAGAGTTGCCAAAGGTGCGCTGGGTTCTTCCTGACTCTTACCTGGATGTGAGGAACAAAGATTACGGAGGTAAGGCTTGTTTGTTATCTGTATCACAAACCGATAATTAGAGGAGTTGCTTTGCTCTTCCATCATACTTGCTGGTTTTGAATTGTTTTATAAGGGGAACTATCTGTTGTTAGTCTTCACTCTGTGGATTCATTACTTGCTCCATGCACTTGTATTTGGTTGACACTTTCGAGTTTTAGTAACATTTTTGGGAATAAATTTTGGGTGCATATGTTAGAAATGATTAGTGATATTGATTTTGAGACTTGTGTTGTAAAACTCGCAGTCATGTTGTCTTGTTGAGAGCATAAATCTTTCTGGTGATCCTATCCTATCCTATCCGAGAGTTAGCTTGATGTGGTTTTATATATTGATTTTCAGGGGAACCTTTCATCGACGGGAAGGCTGTTCCTTATGATCCTAAGTACCACGAGGAGTGGATAAGGAACAATGCTAGAGCAAATGAAAGAAACAGACGCAATGACCGTCCTCGCAACTTTGATAGGAGCAGAAACTTTGAGAGGAGAAGAGAGAACATGGCAGGAGGCCCTCCTCAACGTCCTCCCATGGGAGGCCCTCCTCCTCCTCCACACATGGGTGGCTCTGCACCTCCTCCCCCTCCCATGGGGCAGAACTATGGGGGACCACCACCACCGAACAACATGGGAGGACAAAGGCCGCCACCAAACTATGGAGGAGCACCACCACAAAACAACATGGGAGGACAGAGGCCACCACCAAACTATGGAGGAGCACCACCAGCAAACAACATGGGAGGAGCACCACCACCAAACTATGGAGGAGGACCACCACCTAACTATGGAGGAGCACCACCACCAAACTATGGAGGAGCACCACCACCAAACTATGGAGGAGCACCGCCACCTAACTATGGAGGAGCACCACCACAGAACAACTACCAGCAGCAGAGTGGTGGAATGCAGCAGCCACAGTACCAGAACAACTATCCACCTAACCGGGATGGCAGCGGGAACCCTTACCAGGGTTAAAGTAGTTGAACCGGTCGTTGGTTTCCTTTTAATCATGCATTCTGGGCTGTGTATAGATAATTTGAGGAAGAGAGAGTGCAATAGCAAGACTTAAAAACTCCTTTTGTCTCGAGTGTTTATCAGTCTGGTATTGTGTGAGAGAGAATAGCCCAAGTAACTGTGGCATGGTTAGAACTTATTTACTGTTGCGGTTTCTTTATTTAGTTTATATCCTAAATCGATCTTAAGTGCTTTCTTGTGATTTTGGTCCCTCTTAGGCCCTCTGGCAAACGTAACATATCTCGCACAGCTGATTGTTTTGTCTATTGTCTTTGTTTGGCTTCTTCTGAGTCTTAGCTTGTGATTCGTCAATAATGTTTCTTGGTAGGACGTGAAGCTTGTAGCGCACAAACATATGGGATACTCAAATATTACAACAGGAATCTTTCTCAAGAACGAAAAATTTCAGCATACTTGGCACTTGGCAGAACCTTGTTCGAGAAACAGCAGGTTCGATTACCCCACTTCGAAGATCGATAACATCTCATCTAATTTAATGCTTACAATACAAACCCAAGGGTCCAGATCTGTACTGAGTCATATCCAATCCCGATTGCCCGGAAACATCAACACCTAAACTTTTTTGGAACTGGTGGCGAGAGGGAAGCAGCGAGTGTGAAAGTAACAAAGATAGGCCTACTATTGGGCCTTATATTCTTTATTCTGTTCCATTGTTGTAAATTTTTCAGCCCAAACTGAAAATGTCATAACCCTTATAAAACCGCGAGACGCGCTTCCCTTATTTTTGTCGCCGTCCAATATTTTCCATTGTCATCAAACTCTTTTTTGGTAAGTCGTGTTTTGAGTCGCTTTCTCGACGGCTGGACTAGGATTAGGGATTNGGGCCTACTATTGGGCCTTATATTCTTTATTCTGTTCCATTGTTGTTTCAGCCCAAACTGAAACCCTTATAAAACCGCGCGCTTCCCTTATTTTTGTCGCCGTCCAATATTTTCCATTGTCATTAAACTCTTTTTTGAGTCGCTTTCTCGACGGCTGGACTAGGATTAGGGATTCCCGGCGAAAAGAGAACTCTAGAGAGAAATCTGTAATCATGGATATGATGAAGAAGCGAAAGCTCGATGAGAACGGTGGTGGACTCATTACCAACGGTGGTGGAACCATTGGTCCAACTCGATTGACGCCGCAAGACGCCAGGAAGATTATCGAGCGATTCACTACTGATCAGCTGCTCGACATATTGCAAGAGGCTATCGTACGCCATCCCGATGTTCTTGACTCTGTCCGATCAATTGCTGACTCTGATATCTCGCAGCGGAAGTTATTCATCCGTGGACTCGCGGCGGATACTACTACGGAGGGTCTTCGGTCGCTCTTTTCCAATTACGGAGATCTCGAAGAAGCTATTGTGATCCTTGACAAGGTGACTGGCAAGTCCAAAGGGTATGGTTTCGTCACTTTTATGCACGTAGATGGAGCTCTGCTCGCTTTGAAAGAGCCTTCTAAGAAAATTGATGGGCGTGTCACAGTAACGCAGCTCGCGGCATCTGGAAATCAAGGTACGGTCTCTCATGTTTCCAATATATCCATGAGGAAGATCTATGTGGCGAATGTTCCGTTTGATATGCCAGCGGATAGGCTATTGAATCACTTTATGGCTTATGGGGATGTTGAGGAAGGTCCTTTGGGTTTTGATAAGGTTACGGGTAAATCAAGAGGCTTTGCATTGTTTGTCTACAAGACAGCTGCAGGTGCGCAGACTGCACTTGATGATCCGGTGAAGGTGATTGATGGAAAACATTTGAATTGTAAGTTGGCTGTTGATGGTAAGAAAGGAGGAGGGAAGCCTGGAATGCCACAAGCTCAGGATGGTGGTTCTGGTCATGGGCATGTTCATGGTGATGGAATGGGAATGGTGCGTCCTGCAGGGCCTTATGGTGGCTTGAGTGCTTATGGTTGGTACTCGGGAGGACCACCACCGCATCACATGTATTATAGAATGCCACCAAGTTCGATGCCTGGTGGCGGTTATCCCGAGAGTGGCCATTACGGTCTTGGTATTTCATCATCTTCTGGGTATCCTGGACAGCAACATCAGGCTGTTGGAACCTCCCCTGTGCCAAGAGTTCCTCATGGCGGAATGTACCCCAACGGTCCACCAAACTACTGAAAAGGTGAGGTTGTTCTCCCTTGTATAATTTAGTGTTAAGAGTGATATGTTTTATCATGATCATTGCATGTTTATATTTTCTTCCCTGCTTACTTTGCATATTGTTTTTGCAAGTTGTGCGTGTTTTTTCTTGCTAGAAATTCTCTGTTTTTTTCTTCCCTGTGTCTCTTTTAGGATATTTGCTTGTTTGTACTGTTTTAGCTACTTGATGCAATGCCTGGAGTCTGGATGTTTGTTATTTGCTTGTGTTCATTTCTTGATTTTAACGCATGACAGACAACCAGATAAGTGGCACCCTGAACCCTTTTCTGGTGAATGTTTGGCTGAAGCACAAGCAATTCTTGGCATTGTTTCATGTTGTTTTTCTGTTGTCTGCTGAGGTTGTTAGTTAAAAAGATCCTTAAAACTACTGGTTTGTGCACCATGCTTTCTTTTTGTATCATTTGCTTTCTGTGACGATAATATGCATGTGAGCATTGCATCTTGAGGCTTTGTTTTCCTTCTTGGTGTTTAATCTTCTTTTTAAGTTAGCATGACGTTGATTTCGTTGATAGTGCTAATGACCAAATTGAGTTGTGTGAATGGGTGTTAATTCAGGTTTGTGACAGCATATTGGGCGAAGATGCTTTTTGTGCTTAGTGGTGATTTGCCTTATTGCAGTTTCTTTAATCTTTGGAATGATGAATGTGTAGCTGCTTTGACCTCTCTGCACTTGACCTGAATGTGCTTTAGGATAGGATGCTATTTATGTACTTTTTATCATAGATATACTTGGCAGATGAATTTTGTTTGTCAGATTAATGAGTTTTTAATAATATGCTTGATTTTCTCCTACATTGTTCCTGGTTAGTGTATTTTCTCATTTTACTAGTCTGTGACGTTTGAAGACATCTAAAAGTGTCTCTAGAGGTTTTGCATTGCGATTTATTGCCTAGGTAAAGTGGTGCATATGTTGTGACCAGTCACGGGGCTTGTATGTGTTTCTACCTTTGCAAAGCAAATGGTTCAAGTCCAGGTTTAATCATGTCAGCTTGAATCGTGTTGAATTTGCATTAAAAATGTGAATATGAAGGTGGTGGTTTAGGTCTTGCTGTTATTTCATGCTAAATTGCGTCCTAGTCTGTTGGTATTGTATGACAGAAATTGTGTTACCGTGAATCAAAGCTTAATGTGGTCACTCCAGTTGTAGTGAGGATCTCTCTCTGAGTTGTTGACATGTTTAGGAGTTTGAGAAAATGAATCTCTGATGGGTCCTTTCTTTGTCGCGTAGAAGTCAGATTTTGATGAGCTAATAGCTTGTTGCTTCATTCTCAGTCACAAACAGAGAGAATATTTTGTTATAGGTGTAGAAAAAGAGAAAGTGTCAGTGACCATTCGTTATCTTTCTTTACATATGTTTTCGTTTTGTTGAGCGAATCTAACACGGAGAGGGACTGAAGAAATCCCGACGGCTGGAGGCGATGTAACTTGTTGATAAGGAATGGAACGGCGAGGAGAAAAAATGTAAATAATAGTAACAATGTGTGTTGTTGTTCTTTGGTATTTTCACACTCTGTACTCTTTCTTTACCTTGCCAAAAATNTGGTGAGAGAATATTTTGTTATAGGTGTAGAAAAAGAGAAAGTGTCAGTGACCATTCGTTATCTTTCTTTACATATGTTTTCGTTTTGTTGAGCGAATCTAACACGGAGAGGGACTGAAGAAATCCCGACGGCTGGAGGCGATGTAACTTGTTGATAAGGAATGGAACGGCGAGGAGAAAAAATGTAAATAATAGTAACAATGTGTGTTGTTGTTCTTTGGTATTTTCACACTCTGTACTCTTTCTTTACCTTGCCAAAAATTAATCAGAATCACGTTCTAATAAACACACAAACGAGTTGGGTTATCTCCTATAAGAATATGCTATTAGATATTCGTGTTTAATGAGACTTTGCAATAAAAAAAAAAGGGGATTAAAAATGGCATGTTTCAAACCCAAACTAACCTGAAGCAAATCATGCCGATTATATTTATTGTTAAGTGGAGCACATATCATCATCACTCGAACACAGAGAAGACCTTTTCGTATTTTTGTTACTCGTTTGATCATTTCTTGCTTGCTTCGACTTCGATTCTCTCGTTTCTCTTCCTCTCCCAAAATGTTCCGATCTATGCTTGTTCGATCCGCTTCCCCAGTGAAGCAAGGGCTCCTCCGCAGAGGATTCGCCTCCGAATCTGTTCCCGACCGCAAAGTCGTGATCCTCGGCGCCGCCGGTGGGATCGGGCAGCCCCTTTCTCTCCTGATGAAGCTTAACCCTCTCGTCTCCTCTCTCTCCCTATATGATATCGCCAACACTCCTGGCGTTGCCGCTGACGTTGGCCACATTAACACCCGATCTCAGGTGTACCCACTTTTTGCCTTGCCTTTCTATTCCTACCATGACTAGATTAGATGATCTTCCACAATTTGCTAACTTTATTGGTTTTAATATGTAAATGCGATTATCTTGTTTCCGACAGGTTTGTGGATACATGGGTGATGATAATTTGGGTAAAGNTATGTAAAAATGCGATTATCTTGTTTATGACAGGTTTGTGGATACATGGGTGATGATAATTTGGGTAAAGCTCTTGAAGGAGCTGACCTCGTCATTATTCCAGCTGGTGTCCCGAGGAAGCCCGGCATGACCCGTGATGATCTTTTTAACATTAATGCTGGCATTGTCAAGAACCTTAGCATCGCCATTGCCAAGTACTGCCCGCAAGTAATTATCCTCTCTTCTCTTGTTTGTTTTTTTAAGTCCATATTACTGTTTCTTCACCTTCACTAAACGGAGATGTATACCAAAAACGTAGCTTTGCCTTGCTTCTTCTAGTAACGTTACTCTTGAATCAGGCTCTTGTCAACATGATCAGCAACCCTGTGAACTCCACTGTTCCAATTGCAGCCGAGATTTTCAAGAAGGCTGGTACCTACGATGAGAAGAGACTCTTCGGTGTTACCACTCTTGACGTTGTTAGGGCCAAGACTTTCTATGCTGGCAAAGCAAATCTCCCTGTTGCAGGTTGCTCTTATTGTCTTTTCTTGCTTTTTTTCCTAGGACTGTTGCCTGAATAGTTAGCACTTTGTTATATGCTTCAAACCAAATATAATTGTAATGCATTGTTATAGCTTTCTGATTTTTAGATTTGAATGCTTGCATATGCAGAGGTTAATGTTCCAGTTGTTGGTGGTCATGCTGGCATTACGATTCTTCCTCTCTTTTCTCAGGTTACCTATAGCCTTTTCTCTCTCTCGTATGCTATAGCTATTGCTTATCATTCTGGTCTCCTCAAAAGTGTTTTGTTTGATAATATATAGGCTAGTCCTCAAGCCAACT